>ONZK01002880.1:5787-19727 GCA_900322385.1 Pharnaceum exiguum
ATAACTTACAGCCTTCCGTGGGAGAAAATAGTGAAAAACTAGCTATCTACCTAAAATAATCGGTACAAAAAATCAAGTACGGCAAATATGAAATATTGACTACCAATCCAAGTACTCTACGTTGCACTCCTTCCTAGCCTCTACTGAAAAAGCACCATGTTTATTTTGAACCTTCATCTTGACATCATCACACACAACTCTCATCTTGGTATACTTTCGCATCTTATAGTCTGCCATAAGCTCAAAGGTAAGCCTTATCACCCCGTTGTTCAAGTCGGACTTCATTGAAAACGCTGTAAACTCGTCGTAAACGGGGATTGATATTGCATTAATACTGGTAATGAACCCACTTTCAAAAGGTGTCTCATCCGCAAATCGACGAACAAAAATCTCACAAGTATATTTACTAACTCCTAAATCGTTAATGGGAGGAGATGATGTGAGATAATAATCGGATATTTTGGGGTACTGTGGGTGCCGGTAATAGACGTTTAATTTGGCGTTGCCCGGCAAACCATTGCATGGGTTTCGGATCCGGAAAGTTGGGTCGAACCCAAAGGTGACATTGGTGTAAGTGTTGGTTGTGATTAGGGTGAAGGGAGTTGTAGGGGAGACCTTTGGTACACGGAACCTTAGCTTAAATTGGGCAAAGCAATCGTGAAATAGAAAAGAATCGATATTGGAAGTAGGAAGATCACGGCCAACCAAAGAAAGTTTCCTATCGCTGAGCAATGGTTTCGAATTGAACGAGACATTGAACGGGACATTGTTTTATTATTTTGGTGTGAGAAAGAGATGTGTTTAAAGCTCAAGTGAACGAAACGAATTGAAACACACATGCGTTATGCGAGCAAGGTGCTTGTAGACTTGTGTGTGTAACTGTGTATATGTAAGCGAAATTTAACCGGGGTGTTCTTAAAAAAAAGTCGGCGTCAATGTGGGAGTTTTTTTCCTTTTTAGAGGAGTCGGGAGTTTTAGAAAGAAGTAGGGAGTTTTAGAAATAATTTCCTGATTGTTTACCCTCAAAAAAAAAAAAAATTTCCTAATTCTTTGATCAAAAAAATAGTTTCCTAATAGTATTATGTTTATTTTAGGAAAAGAAAAAAGAATCACACTGTTGTTATTAATATTCTCTAAGCAGTAACTCTTTTTTTTTTTTGAGAGACTCTGAGTTTATACACCAAAAGTAAAGAAAATAAAAGTTCTTTTAAAAGAAGGGTTATTGAAAATACAATATCTCTCCTCATTATTTATATCTATCACTCGGCAGAAAATAGCAATAAGAGTTTCGTTCGTACGTCGTCGAAAAAAAAAAGGAGCACAACTACACAAGAATAGCATCTATACTATCTAGGAATATTTTTTTTGAAAGGAAAAGAGAGTTTTCAATAAAAAAAATAGCCATACTGTATATACAATCGAAATTGACATCAACATGATCGGCTCTGTTTGGCAAGCCTGCGTTGTAAGCTGGAGCTGGAGCTGTTCACAGCTGTAGCTGCAGCTGGAGCTGTTGTTAGCTGTTTAAAGTTGAAAACTGATAGCTGTTTTAAAAGTTGAAATGTTTGGATAAACTATCTGTAGATGGAGCTGAAAATATTAAAAAGACAAAAAAGGACATCTGCTTAATAAACTATTTATAAAAGTACAAATTTACATACAATAAAAAATAATCTCTATAAAGTACGAAACATGTAGAGCTCGTTCTTTATAGCTGAGCTTTACTGAATGAAACTGAACTGAACTGAAAAAACTAAACTTTTGTATAATTGTTTTGACACTCAAACACTTATCAAAACAATATCAATAATGTACGTTTATGGAACTCTATGGTGAGATATTTCCAATGATATATGTTCATAAGTTACGAGGTGAACTGCAAAAAACTGAAATGAAGTGAACTGAATAAAACTGAACTGAACTTAAACTGTAAAGAATAAGCCCATAATAGTGGTTACATAAACTAAACTTTTTTTTATTGATAAGATACATAAACTAAACTTAATATCTATCATTAAGTTTAGTTGAAAGGATGCCATATTAAAAGAAGAAAGGATGCTACAAAACCATGCCATAAAAAAAATGTATGCGAAAAAGCTTGTTTGCAATGGGACAATGGGGTAAGGACGTTGACTTATTAATGTGGGGGTGAGGAGTGTTTTTTTTTTAATCTTTAATTGTTGATTTGTTAATTAGGCCAAAAAAAGAAGGGGTAACCAAGGAAAAAAGAATTGAACGCTCACAAACGCTTTGGAACACTTTGATTTTCAGCGTTTCGTAGAGCGGCCAAAGGGAGCTTATTTTTGGAGATTGTCAGCTTATTTTTAGGGATTATTTCCTCACCAAACCAAGATTATTATTGAGTTGGGAGATTATTGTAAAATAAGCTCTGAAATAAGTTGTGAAAATGGTACACCAGACACGATATGAAATCAATATTGCAGAATACATTCGATAACAAAACCTAATTGCTAGCAAGTAGCATCCCTCCCTTATTAAACGACTTTATTTTCGTTGTCTTCAATGGAGCAGCCTTTTCACAGAAGCGCCTTTTAGAGTTTTGAAAAATGTTTGTTTCTAATATTGATCTTGGCATCTTGATGAACGCAACTCTTCGTACATCCATATGATCTTTGGACTTTGTACCAACCAGTACTCTAATGACTATATAGACTCTTACTATAGAAGAGACTAGTTTTATTTGTATTAAAACTAATAATAAACTAAAAACTACTAAGAATTTAAACTTTTGGGGGCTTACCATTAGTATAAAAAGCACTAATGTCAGTCCATATTGGAGGCTAGGGTTTTTTTCTAGAGAGGAGGGGGAAGGGAGAGAGAAGGACGTAGCAAGAACGTTATACTATCCGGGAATTAATTTATACAGTTGTAGCATTTGAATGCATGCGTTAAAAAAGTGCGAGTGAGTGCTTCGAACTTCCTTCCAGAGTATCCACTCATGGCATTTACTAGTTCTAGTAAAAAAAGCGTAACAAAGATTGAATCTCTTTTTATTGAAATGACAATCACCACTATGTCGTTCTAAATAATGGGGGACTAATTTTAATATGGGGGTGGTGGACTCACTTTATATATACTCCTAAATTTCTCTTTATTAAATACATAGTCAGATAGAGTAAACCCATCTATTAATGGCTTGATTGTGTTGGGAATTTCTCCTGGACTATTTTGTGAATTGTGACACTACTTAAGTACAACATTTTGCCTTATATGCAAAAGCCCTTGAGAACTTTAGTAGCTTCAGAATGTCGAGTCAGGTTCTACTTAAATTCTTCTTGTCTGGGTATATGGACTTTAAGTAAAGTTAAGAACGAAGGGAGAAGCTCTTACGAAATAATTAGTTTGAATTAGTTTAGCTATGCTCCATTCTGTTCATTGTTTTGGGTAATTGGGTTGTTGTGTATATATGTTCCTTTCAGCTATTTTTTGATAACATTATTTAAAGGAAATTTATCATTTTGGGTACCTTACCTATACCATGATACTAAATTGGGATCCAAAGTATTTAATATGCCAAACAAGTTACCTGTACTTTTGAACGTTGTACCAAAATGGGACCCGAAGAAGTTTTCTGTTAAAGAAACTGTCCAAGTTAGGGTCATTTGATTAATTTTGCACGCAGGATTTGTTTGCATCATTGAGCTGAAGATAATCTCCGAGAGAGAGACAAGAGGGAAGAGAGTGGAAGAGAGATAATGTTTTTAAGTGGGATTATGTTTTGTTAGGATAAGAGTATATTTTATGAATGAAAATATGTTTTCCCCTTTTGTTTCCTTGTTTTAGGGGCATGTCATAATCCTGACAAATCATGCATGCAAAATTACTCAAATGACCCCAGTTTGGTCAGTTTTTGTGACGGAAAACTGTTTGGGGTCCCATTTTGATACAACGTTTAAAAGTACAGGTACCTCGTTTAACATATTGAATACTTTGGACCCCAATTTGGTATTATGGTATAGGTCGGGTACCAACAACAACAACAACAACAGTCTCAGTAAACTCTCATCTCAAATGGGGTATTGAGGGAGCCTGATATACGCAGCCTTATCCCAATTTCTTTTTAGGTCAGGTACCTAACATGATAAATTTCTTTATTTAAATGCTGCTTAAACTTTACTCAAGCTGAAGAGTGCGTACATTTAGTGAATGCCTATAATGAGAAAGAAAGGGCCAAATTGCTCTTTACTTTTATGAAATGGTATTGGAAAAGAAGGGGGGATTTTGTACCTCATTGCAGGGGTTTTGCAGATGTTTGCATTGTTTCTTTGTTCACTGTTAGGTTTTCCATATGTGTGATGAAGCGTGTATTGTTCCACATCGGTGAAATAGGGGGATGTGAAAGAGGGAGAGGACAACTAGTATATAGGTTTGGTGGGCTACTCCTCCTATTGCCAATTGGTTTAGGATGTATGGAACCTCATCAAACTTGTGTGTTAGTTATCTCTCTCCATAAGTGGGTCTAGCCTTTAGGCCAAACATTCACCCTTGCACTAAAACCCCGACATAGTGCATACCTTAAGAAAGTATATAGTATATATGCTAATAATATAGTAGGGATCGAACCCTTACCAAAGGGGAAGTATGGTATATATAGAAGGGTCTTACGTATAGGACAATCCGAGTGGACTATATGTCTTTGGGGGAGGGGCCCAAGAGGGACCCACTCTGATACCATGATAAATTTGAACTGCCTACTTCAATTCAACAACAACATTGAGAGAAGAGATCGGCCATTGACCACAATGGGCCTAGAGGGCTTCCACACAAAAACCAATTGGCAATAGTAGGAGTAACCCTGTAGGCTTATAAGTAGGTTGCCACCCTCTTCGCTCTTCAATGTGAGACAAAATTCTCAACATTTTTTCATCAGCCACAATTAGAAGTTTAGAATTGTAATCATTTTTTCCTTCAATATATGCATGCTTAATTAGTATCAACATCTAGCTCCATTGGACTAAGAGGTTAGCTTCAAACTTAATTCCTTTGACCTTTACGATGAGTAGCACTTATATTGAAGACACCCTTCGGGGATAACTTATCAAAGCTTTAAAAAACAGCCTTAAAAATTGAAATTATCGATGTACACAATTACTCCTAAATTTAAAGTTTTAAACAACCACTTCATTGAATAACCTTTAAAAAGCTCATTGCTAATGTTATGCTTATAACAACACATGCATAACAATACTATTAGATTACTAAATGCAATATAATTGTTATAAATAGTTTTTACCAAACAATCACCACAAACCTCCAAGGTTTCGTCGTCATACCCAAGGCTAGACTAATCGAGCACATACAATTACAGAGTATGAGAATGAGCTAATAGAATGAAGCTAGATAGAGCAGAAGACTATTACTCTCATTAAACATCATTTTTCTCTAGAATCAGTCTCTCAATTTTTCAAATCGGGATAAGGTTGTATATATCAGACTCTCTCAATACCCCATTTGAGATGAGTGGTAGTTCTTGTTTTAAACATCACTTTTCTCCTTAATTCAATCAATTCTTTCCGGGCATCCCCACCCCACCCCACCAAAATAATAAAACAAAATTACTCAAGTCTTACTTTTCCGCAACTATATATAAGAGACCATATCCCGACCAATCCATCAAGCTATCACTTAAGAGGCCATACAACATCACTGTGTCTTCCAAAGTTCCATAAAAGTCCCTCTCTTTAGTTCACTCAAATATCCATCTCACACGAAATGGCAAAGATGTCATCAGATCCCCTCATCATTGGAAGGGTGATTGGGGATGTCATCGATTGCTTCAATCCAACTGTGCGAATGTCTGTGACTTACAACTCTAGCAAGCAGGTGTATAATGGCCATGAACTCTTCCCTTCTGCTGTCACCAATAAGCCTAGGGTTGAAGTTCATGGTGGTGATATGAGATCATTCTTCACTTTGGTATACATTTATAACTTAGATATTAATTCCCGTCTTTTTCTGTCTAAAAATTCCTCCATACTATAACTGCGCTACTTACACTTTATAAACAACACAAGGCATGAAAATCGTTATATTTTTTATGTATATGTAGATCATGACGGACCCTGATGTTCCTGGACCAAGTGATCCATATCTTAAGGAGCACCTGCAGTGGTATTGTGTGAAAATTTTAACTAGAGCAACTTATTGCTTTACAACTTAGTTGCATGCATATTCACTATTCAAAGTTAATTTCTCTTACACAGGATAATCACAGATATTCCAGGCACAACAGATGCCACATTTGGTAATTACAACACCTCATGTTCTATTTTATGTACCAATCCTCGGGGGCCTTGGCTTTCTGTGTCATGCATGATAATAATCTCCGGGGATGATCACCAATATAATTGATGCATCAATTAATTACTGAGTTGCAAGTAATAATTTTGTAGGGAAAGAAGTGGTGAGCTATGAAATGCCAAGGCCAAACATAGGAATCCACAGGTTTGTGTTCATCCTCTACAAGCAGAAGCGTAGGGCTGCCGTAGTCCCCCCTTGCTCTCGGGATCGATTCTGCACTCGGAGATTCGCTGAGGATAATGAATTGGGACTTCCAGTTGCTACTGTCTACTTCAATTGCCAAAGGGAAACAGCTGCAAGAAGGCGTTAATGATCGTTAATTAACATAATTTCACTTAAGAAAAGCTTCTATATCCCAGCGTGGAAGCAAAACCTAAAATATGTACAAGGCAACAATCTTAGCTGAAAAATAAGAATCTTAGGAAGGGGTACTGTGCTCTCCCCTTACTCTCCTCTAGTATGCATAGAATATATCTTAAATTAGGTAGTACCTCACAGCATCTTCGTATCTTGATATCTATCTTAGTGTTGAGTTACCTAAGTTATGGTTGTAACTAAGTTTAAGTACACTGTCTAGCAGCTGTATATTTATGCATGTGCATGGTAATTTGGTGGTGTCTTTGTATCATTGTATGCTAAAAATCGTAATACAGTGCGTATTAGCTAGTACCTCTTATGATGGATATGTTTTCCAACAATTGCATCTATCATTTGCCTAGCTACCCTGGGAAAAGAACAAATAGCAAAGAAAATGTGCACTGGGGGAGCACAAATTAAATTAATCGAAGATAATGTTTAATTTGCACCACACATAAAATACATCCACTTGGTTGCTTTTGCGCGATTCTATTTGAAAGAGGAGGCAGATTAGAAAGAAAAAAAGGGTTCTCTATAATTTGTACAACATCTGGCCTGGCTTAAGTTAATTAATTAAGGGCTCTCTTAATTAACTTCAATTCAATATATGGCACTACAAAGGGTAACAAAAAATTACCTGCAACTAAATTAACATGTATCGTACGAATCATAAGTGAGAAAAAAAACATGTAGCCATAACCCATAATTACTGTAGGCTGTAGCAGACGAGAAACAAATGGGTCCAATATAATGTAGCATCGCTATGTCATTGACTAATGTGGGCAAATCTCACCTTCCCACAATTTCTAATTCAATGTGTACTTTTGTACAATAATACGACGATTTATGGGCTGCATTTGACTTACTACTATTACCTTATTTGGTTTGGAATGGAAGGACAAAAGTTTTAAATTGCTGTATCATCAGTGACATGAAAGCTCGCTCAATAGATTCTCCCTTTATACCCCCAGCAGCTCCTTCAGTGTAGGGGTAAAGACCTCAATCTCTAATTCTCTATGACTATGATTTGCTGCGTCTGGCAGCCAATGGGCCAGACCCTGATATGGTTAGTTCTCCGAGCAGCGCAGTTGCTTCTTTTGTGCTGGCTCACAATTTCACAAATATGCTCACTGCCTGCCTGCCTCAATTTCTTCCGGATACTTTTGAACAATCATTTCATTTTTTTTTTGAAAAATAATATTGCTTTTTATTACGTATCGACACGACCTGAATCAAATACTGATCTTCCAATTCATTTACAATGTCTCATTTTGTTTGTACCATTTCATTCCTTCAATATGCCGGAGAATACTAGAGTGATCCAATTGGTTAAAAAACCGATAGTACAACAACAATAATCAAGTGTAAATTCCCATTTAATAGGGGTGCTAGGTGTCATGATGTGCTCAACTTTACTCATGTTTAAGAAAACAGAGAGATTATTTATGAGATGACCCATTACTGCATTAAAGTATTGATTTCTAACAATTTCACCAAAGGTAAGAAGTGCTGCAAGTTTTTTATAACCACTTTGATATAATTCATAATCGATAGTGTAAAAGATTCATTTTGTAAAACTAACAATCTACTCATATTAGACTTTGAAAAGAGAGAGAGAAAAAAATATGTGACTGGGCTGGAGAATTTTTTTCCAGTTTGGGCTTAATGCTAATACTTTTTGCACGTCGATTAGTGCGAAATAATCTGTCTGCTCACCTTTTTTAGTTGCACTATTAACATTTTCTTCTTAATTATAAACTATATCAATGAGGAATGTAATTTTGTGCTAATGACACTTTGTTTTATCCTAGTGCAGCTGCAAGTATGCTGTATGCCCATCATCCGATAGCTTAATGATGCGAAGCATATAGAATACATGCATGAAATGTGCCTTGTACATTAATCCCTTAAGGGGTAATTTGCTAAATGCTTCTGCTATTAGTATCCACAAATGGAGTCACGCATGACAGAAATCATTAGTCTACGTGGACAAAGAAAAGGATTTATCTTTCTTCCAATCCCCATCTTCGTGTTTGAGGTTTTTGAGGAATTGCAGTCATCCTCAGAATTCAGAAAGAACACAAGATGGCACCACAATGGCTTAATAATATAAACATAAAAGAATTGAATCGCTCGACAATTCAAAGTCTAATAACCAGGAGAACAGACACAGAGGTAATAGACTATTGAAGAAAGGCTTATGACCAGAGGCGAAATGAAACATAGATAAGGGGAACTGGACAATGGTTGGGAACTAACGGACTGAATAGAAATTGACAAGCATATCCAATTCAAAATCAATTGTACACAAACGAAAATATTTTTAGAAAATCAGATCAAAAACCATTGGGCAATAACCCCTAAACAAGTGAAAATGTTCATGTTACGTCCTTCAGTTAGATGATTGCTCAATTTCACAATGAAAGGTCGGGCAAGTAGTAATCAAGAGTATCAAGTAGTACTTGGTCTAATGCTTTCGGTCTTGATTTCCACGGTGCTCTGACCTATTAATTCATGGTTTCACCCGAGATGATTATCCATGGCTCCTTCCTTAAAAAAATAGTAATCAACGGATGTCTTACAATTTACAAAGCATCATGTTGGGACCCCTGTGTTCAACTGCCAATATATCGTACTAGGTGAACAACAAGCACGAGCACTAACACTTCAACAACGAAGCATATCTATGAGAAAGTGTAGTACTAGTGCCCAAAATCGTAGGGATTTAACATGACTAACTTAGGTTCCATCTATTATTGGTCAAATTCAGATACCAAGTGCCCCATCGCATCATAAGATTAAATCCACACATTATATGTTGCTAAACGATCAAGTATCTTGAACCCTATTGAAGAGTACCAAGTTGCTACTCATGAATCTCCCATCTATTCATAGTTCCATTAATGTGTACGATGTTATATATACATTCATTCATTCATCTAGGGGTCTAACTTGGAAGAATATGCCCGGCCTGGCCTCCCCCTCCATGCATGCTCCAAATCTCTTCTCCTTCTTGAGGCCCCTACAGGAAAAATCGAAGATTGAACTGAAAACAAGCACGTTCTGGTTATGGACCACAAAATTCTCTTATCTGAGGGATTGAGACTGCTCAAAACATAGACCGTTGGGCATTGTTTTTAGGCGCTGGATACTTGACCTATAGTCTATGCCCCGTGGGTAATAATCACCTTTTTACAATATGCATGTTCCTTGATATGATGGCTCAAACTTTCAAGAGGAGAATTTTAGTCTAAAACAATAGACTGCGGACACAATTCTGGCAGTCAGTCAGCTAAAAAGTCGTAGGATAGCTGTTGGTTAATAAAGAGAGAACAAAGCTTAGTACTGTCAAACAAAGTGAACAATGAGGATAAAACACGGAGGCTATTGGCTGATGGAACTTAAGAGACTACAAAGTTGCTACTGTCACAAAATTTTAACAACAGCTAAACTGGAGGTTTACCCCACCAGCAAAGAACAGTAAAAAGGACGTCTAAAGAAGGATAGTGTAACAGTTTCTACTGCGCTATTACTGAAGCAGGCGGCAGGCCTACACATTAACATTTATCTTCTTTCTATTTTTTTTCCTTTTACATACTGTTTAGTGTACTGTATACTTTAGTAAAATACTGCAGTCAATATTATTTTACAAGACGCTAAGCACTAAAACCATTTTTCTTGCTGATCGAGTTCAATTGATATGTTAAGCGAGAATTCTTGAGAAGGTTTTGTTGCCCTCCAGTTCTCCACTATTAAGGTGCGAGAGGATTTGCATATTTGCAAATGACCATAAAACATTGAAACTCCTGTACTAATACCTCTCAAACCAAACATAATAGGTACATGAATTAGACCTTCATGTTGAATTAAATATAGCTTATGCCTACAATCAACTGATCAAGCCTCCAACAGCACTAGTTACTCACTTTTCATCAGCATAGCCGCAAGAGATTACTAGATACAATGAACCACAAAACTTTAGACATTGTAGCCCTTAATATAATACAACAGATACTTCCTACCTCGTATTAAAGGTACTATATGTTCAGTTGCTAACTTGCTAACCATTGAACATAACAACACCTTAAGTGTGGTAGTGATAGAAATGGAGGTTATTATTACTTCATCTACCAAACAGCAGCGGCTTTTAGCAGAATTCTCGGATGAAAAATTAAAGTGCTTTGGCCACATTAGACAATTTCTAGGTTTGCAGCATACGGCAAAACTAGTGCAAGTACAGGATGAACCGAACTAATTAATCATGCTTCCAAAAGCTAGCCACTTACCCCTCATAATCTACTCTTTGCGCCTCAATGCTTTCAACAGTGCACTTTCAAAGACATAATTACATAGTTTGTGCATTTTGAATTTCTTAGTGTGCTTGATCATGAAGGGACATAAAGCCACTGATCCCAAAGTAAAATTAAGAATACATGCATGGCCACTCCTTTTTAGTTTGTATCCAATCATGCCTTACCCCCTTGACAGAGAAAACCATGGTCACCTGGTCCAATTGATCAGTGAGCACCACACCTCTTGAAGATAAAGATAAGTTTTCAGCAATGCAGGATTGCAGGGATCACTAGTCAAATGGAGGGTTCTTAGGAGCTCACTAATCCCTCTTAAGATTCATACAGATTAGACAGTGAAAATAGATATCACTACATCAGCATGTTGTAAATCCTGGATAGATTAATCGACAATCGAGAGACATAAGATTTCATATTTGCTCTTACTTACTAGTTTGTTTTCTCTTAAAAGAAGGGTCCTGCAAAGTGAAATCAATCTCAGCACCCAAACTAAAACTGCCTCAGTAGGACAGGAAGCAAGCATATCTGCTGAAGTTTGTACTGTCACCAAACTGCTACTTCTAAGCTCTATATCAATAGTTTTAGCCTGAATTTCATGCTCAACAATTGTTATGAAGATTGAAGACCAGTCATACAAGATTGCAATAATTGGATAGACCTCACCGTACACACTTCTCAATAGTTTTCCAGTTTCTGTGACAGTTGCCTCATACGCATAACTTAAGTTCATCTATTTTCAGTATCCTGCTCTGATCTCTTATTATCTTATTATCTTCCTCACTTCTCAGAGTTTTTTTTTTTGAAACTTAAAAGAGTAAAGTAGCCCTGGCAGCCCTAGATTTTGAGGGCTACTATGGATTTCACTTAACAGTTACTACGAGTTCATTACTGAAGGCCTTTCCCCACCTCCTAGAGGCTCCTGTGAGGGCTTTCAATTCTTACACAAGAAAATCTCACAGTTAAATGCCCGTCCCCTTTTGACTAATCGACCATCGGAACGGACAGTGTCGAGTACCCAAGATCACCACAACACCCGGCAACTAGCTACAATGAGTTTTCTACTTGTCAGTCAACAGAAAAGGAACCACTTCTATAGCAAATTGAATGAGATGTCAGGCACTCTGGAAAAATTATGTACATTTCTTTTACTCCGTAAGAGATATAGCCGTAAGCTAAATAATAGAAAAGAATGATTTAACATGTACATGATTCGGTCATCAAAAAAGTTTCTCTAGGGGGAAAATGAAACACGAACCAAACAGTAAGGGCAGTTGGTGCAGGGTTCTTCAAGGTTTCTTGGCAATGTCGTCTGATTGGTCCTTTTGAATCCAGAAGTTAACTAGAAGAGAATCGACTATGATCTACAACCATGGTACACAAATAAGCATTATGTTACAGCTTATTTGACTGGTCAAGTTATGCCGAAAACCAACAAAAAGCGACAGAAGAAGAAGGATTAGTATAGCGTAAGAACCTGGTTCACATCTGCTGCAACACAAGGGAGAACAAGCAAGCCTGATTCACCCAGTAAACCCCCAACCTGCTCTATTATTGCAGTTGCCACAAGCAATGATCGCTGCAAGACCCGGTAAATTGTCAAGAGCAAATCTTGATATCGAGCTCTCCCCCATCATTCAAGGTTGCAGCTTGAGTATCATATAGAGAAGATATGCACTTAAAGGTTTGAATATTCCAAAGAAACAAACAGTAACCAACCTGACTGCAGACCAACATCAGAGCACGGCTGTTTTCCTTCTTCCCAAACACAGACTTCCAAGGAGAGGAGTTAGCAGACAAAATTTTCATCAAAATCGCATTACATACCAGGAAGTTCAAGTGTACCAATCTGCAAACAGGATTAAAATCAACATCTCAATTCACAACTTCCTAAAGCAGTGTAGATACTCACAAAATGACAATTATTTGCCCCTCCAGATATCAGCACATGAGTAAATTAAAAATGGCCCCTTTTTGCTAAAGTAAAATAGAATGTTTGTTTCAGAGTAAACTCACATTCCCAGTCCCACAGCACAAACAAAAACTGCAGGCTTGACCATCATGAGTAAATGTCTTGACTTGCTGACTTGCATCCATGGGAACTGAGACAAAACAGAAGTAGGACTCCATATAAGCAACTGCTGAAACTTTAAGGTTATAGTAGCCGCAATTGTGAGCATACAGAAGGTAACATTTGTAAGAGCTAAAAAATAACAACGCCCAGGCCTTGTTACAGGTGCAGAAAATTACAGGCTCAATTGGCTCAAAAGTAACTCAGATTGATCACAAATAGTACAACTGCAGCAACATGGAGGCTTTTCATTTTACGAAATTCGATCACTTCAACCAGGAAAAAGAGGTTCCTCTTCTGCATTTCTTTTCAGTATAGCTTTGAAGCAGCCATGAACTTACCAGGCCAAGAAGGATAGAGGTTGTGATGGAGAAAAACCTTCCATTCTCATCTACAGCTCTAGCCAAATCTGTTAGCATTTAGTTATTAAATTAGATTTGTGAAAATGCAGTGTGAAAACCTTCATATGCTACTTGAAATAGTAGATCTAGTTCATATGACATCTTGCTTTTCCTATGTCTGCTTTATACGTAGTATCATGTTTTTCATTGATGGCACCATTTTCTGTAAACGTCGGATGATGCAGAACTCATCTCCCTCAGCACTTAACAGGTGAAAAATCAGTGACCTTACAGCATTAACAGCTTAAAATGAATGAAGAAATTCAATCAACTGTTTTTAGAAGTTTCAGCAGACAACACATGAATAAGATTGCAAGGCTTGGACAAAATGATAATAATCAACAAAGTAACTTACCAGGAAATGAATTCCGTAGAACCTGAAATAGAAAGCTGAATTCAGACACAATGTATACCATTTAATTCACTACTTTCATGATTGTTTTATTAAAAGAACAAAGCGCAACTGGGGGGGGGGGGGGGGGG
>ONZK01002880.1:21861-48604 GCA_900322385.1 Pharnaceum exiguum
ATCTTATGTGACTTAAAATTTGGATGAAGTAACTCATTGGCGGTTTGCAAGGAAGAAATGAAAGGAACGACAGGAACCGCATCCTACTCAAAGAAAGAGCCTAGAAGGATAAATTCTGAAGAGGGCTGAATGCCCTGGAATTGCATATAGATAAAGGGTAAAAAAGACAAAGAGAGTATCTTACAGTGAACATGCCTAAGAGAACAGATGTCACTGTGAGAGCAAGAGCCAAAGCGGAATTTCCACCTACAAGCTGCGGCCAATTCAAGTTAATGATTGAAAAGCTACTCTTAGATCGTTGCTTGATGGAGAAAGAAGCTTAATCATACTTGAGTAAGTGCTACGCCACCATTCAACGTTGTAGGCATGCAACTAATAATCGCCAAACCTATCTCATCAGTCAAGAACAGAAAAGTTAATTCCACCATAGCAACTAAATGACCATTCACACATTATCTAAGTATACACCTCAAGAAGTACATGCCTATTACAAATTCCCGAGGAGCCAACTGTAGTTTGAGAATCAGCTTTGAGAAGAAAGGGCTTACGAGCAGAATGAAGACCTGAAACAATGGATCGAAGAGCAATAAGATACACCAATGTGAGAAATCTTCTGCTCATTTGAAATAACTTGAGGGCCAATAGTAAAATGTTCAAATACTTTAGGAGAAAGAATCAACACACGCAAGAGCAATAAGTTCACCCGTTCGGAAAAATGAGATCATACAAGCCCATAAAGAAATGCAGGCCAAGCTTCAACAACTGCATTAAGCTCACCATCCTGCATCTTGAGTCCTACATGTTCAGAAGTCGGGTTCAAAAAGGGATTGTCTAGCATAAAAAACCCTATCAGATTCGTCGAATCTTGCCTGAGACAAAGAAAAGCCAAGAGGTGATATATCTTGACAAGGAATACTTGTGAGCTAGACAACCAAGTGCTGGAATTTTGACTCCAAGTACCACTCCGGCAACCAGAGCTATACAAAGGCGGTTTGAGTAAGGGAAAAAAAACAGATCAAACAATTAGCTACACAAGTTTATGGAAAAATAGAGAATCAAGAATTAATCTTCAAGTAGCATTACTGGCTCAAAATGATAGTTTTAAACTGCGTCACTTTCACCTTTATTCAACATCAATCAAGGTAATATAGGATTGTAGGAGGAGCAACTGATAGAACAATTGCAAAATCTTTAACAAAAGAATCCACAATCCATCCTTGAAACAGAATATACAACAAGAGCATGAACATAAATTCTTAGAACAGAAAATGTGCACCTACCAATAGGTAAAAGGTTAGCAATTGTGAAACTCCAAAAAGCTTTAGCAAAACTTAACACTGATGCTGAAGTTGGCATAACAACTCCCTTGCTTCCACTAAAGTCTACCTGCAATGCACACAGCTCATTACTTGTAGAAATTATAAACTGCCCCAATAACAAGTGACTCTATAGCCCAAACGATTCCAAATCAGAACAAATTGGCAATGGGGGGAGGGTTAGTTTGGTTATAAACGACTCAAATGGGTACTAAATGAACATTGTGGGACAAACCCCGTTCCAACATTACTTCTTCGTCTACTTTTTTTTTTACTAGGAAATGTGCCAAGCTTTCCGTGTTTCTCATTCAAAGACAACAAATTTGCATAGAACAAACTAATGAGAGATTGTAAAAATGACCCATGAAATATAATTACAACTTTCACATTGTCTAAATCTATACTCTTCCTAATCTCTTGTAACGGATGCAAGTATGCGAAGCGATTAATAGAAGATCCCAGGGCATTAATCCCACATAGGGCCTGTTTTCCCAGCTTCAATTCAGTTCACTCTAGTTCAGCTTAGCTCGTTTCTTTCGATCGTAATAAGTTGTGACATCGATATCCATTTATTATCATTGTAAAGATCTCACTGAGTAGTTCCATAAAAGCTCAATGTTGGTACTTGGTAGGGTATTAACAAGTAAATGTGTGTCAATACAGTTAAGCAAAAAGTCGACAGTTACTTTTAGTTCAGTTCAGTCTTTATAAGTTGGTGAGAACAATCTATATTCGTTAGAACCGCACTAAACTAAATTAAAAACTGGAAAAAATGCTAGAGAACTGTGAATCACTCTATTTTCACTTCCACAAATGATGCAAACAAATCTATTTTTCACTTCCACAAATGATGCAAAAGAAAAACCCAAATATACTAAATCATTTAATAAAGAGAAAAGAGCAAAACAGAGAATGAGAGTAAGAAATAATACCTGGACCGGTTGCTGAGGGTGAGAGGCACAAAAAGTCCGAAAACGAAAATTGGAGCGAGAAAGTGATAGAGATGGAGGTTGCAAAGGTGGAGGTTTTGTTGGGAAAGTGAGAATTCTACGGCGGAAGGTGGTTGTTGTTAGTGGTGGTGGGGTCAGGCTATGGATAACCGAAGCTCCCGCCATCATCATCCTAACCATATACTCGTATTGGTAGTTAAAATAACTAACTTATGACGATGAGGAGAGATAGTGTAATGCAGAACTACAGTCACTCACTCACTTCACTTCAGTTGTGTCTGTCAGTGAGTCAGTCTGCCACCCTGTGATAGACAGGCAGACAGACAAAATGTGAGAGTGTGAGATTTTTTTGTATAGACAGTATAATATTATGAATGAGAAGGTGTGGAGATGAAAATGACCGTTTGTATTATGGTGTTTGAATGGTTGTGGATTGGGGCACCTTACTTGGTTGGTTGGTTGGTTGGGCCAACAAGTTGCACCATAAAATGAAATGAATGGTAGTAAATATTTGCTCTATCCTTTACCTACCTCCTTACAATTTCTGGCCTTTCGGGCCCATCCTTATTGAAAAAGAAAAGGCTATTAATCTCGGCTTGGTTACGTTACTTTTTGGCTTTGGTGTTTAGTTACGTTACTTTCGTTGGCTAGAGTTCACTCCAACTCAACACGTTTTTTTTGAGCTTAATTAGACATCACTTGATAAGAAAATTGTTTCTCAAAAAAAAAAATGTAAGTGGGTTGTTTAGCTTTATATACTCCCTTCGTTTTTAGATGTTCATCCACTTTTAGTTTGGCACAAGTATTTAGTAGATCAATTTTTGATCAAAGTAGACATTCTACGCTTATATTTATGAGAGAGTGGCTTGGAAATTACTCAAAATAGGTAAAAATAGTGTGGTCATTTCACCAAAACGTATAGTCCCCATATGAAAACAGAAAGAACAATTTAAAGCAGACTTAAAAGGAAATGTGGAATAACATTTAGAAACGGACGGAATACTATTTTAGGTTGATTTAGATTGAGTACATTTTAGAGTTGAAGTATCCAATTTCACTCGGATTTGATTTAATTATTACATAATTTATTTTGGGATTTTTCGTTCTAGTCGAATCACAATCATTTTTGTTCAGATTAAATTTAGATTTCCTCATTTATGTTGAGGTTTCTAATTAATGGCCTAATTTTGTTATACATTAATCACCATTTTTAACCTATTTGCATATACAAATTTCACAAAAAAAATGCTGACCTTTTTTTTAGGAAAATGTTGCTCATATTTTTTTTAATAGACAGAATAGTTTAGACTTTAGAGAAAACATCATAAAGAAAAAATGAACAAATTTTTGGCATGTATACGTACACCGGGTGAAATTATCTATATTATATACTAAGAGAGGCTACGGATAGAGAAAACTGGAAGAGACTCGCCTTTTATAGTCCGGCTAATGCTTAGGTGGAAACTTGAGATTGGTTGGAAACTATAGTTAACTATGAAAAATGCCATAAATTAATTTTTGTAATTAAAAAAATTCAAAACTCAAAAAGGAAAGAAAAAAAAGAAATCTGAAAAATATTGATTAAATTAGGAAACAATATGTTTTTTATTAGAAATAGAAACTGTTGTCATTAAATTTGGAATAAAACATTTTTAAAATTTACAACTTTTGTATAATTAGAAAGAAAATAAAAGACTTCCCATCAAAAAAAAAAGAAAGCAAATAAAGGACTAAATTTCTTTTCTTGAAACAAAAAAAAAAGAACGTTTAAGAGCTTGGAATTTTTTTATGGGAATTTGATGCACATTAGCTAGAAATAGAAACTGTTGTCATTAAATTTGGAATAAAACATTTTTAAAATTTACAACTTTTGTATAATTAAAAAGAAAATAAAAGACTTCCCATCAAAAAAAGAAAGAAAATAAAGGACTAAATTTTTTTTCTTGAAACAAAAAAAAAAGAACGTTTAAGAGCTTGGAATTTTTTTTTTATGGGAATTTGATGCACATTAGCTTTGTATATCCGAAATTATTGATCTAATGATTGAAGGAGGGATCACAAGATTCATTTAGCTTAGTTTTCGGAATCACAATTAGGGTGTGTTTTGATGGTTGTAAGATCTGAAGGACTTCACTAAAAAAAACTGAACTGAACTGAGAAAAACTGAAAAATAGTGAACTGAATTGAAAAAAACCGAAGAAGGCAGTTAAAAATAACTAAAACTAAACTGAACTGAACAACAACAACAACAACAACAACAACAACAGTCCCAATATATCCCATCTAAGATAGGGTACTGAGGGAGTCTGATGTACGCAGCCTTACCTGATTTGAAAATCGGGAGATTAAACTGAACTGAAAGAAACTAAATTGAGTTGGAAAAAACTGAACTGTAGTGTTACCAACGAACAAAACACCGCCTTAGTATCGATCATGTAGATCTCTATTAAATTCACTTAGGTTGTATTTTGTTCATCTTTAGTGTTACAGTTCGCTTCAATTCAGTGTATTTAAGTTTTTTTTTTCATTTATAGTTATAATTTTGACTAAATTCAGTGTTTTTCAGCTCAATTTATTTGATTCTCAATGATTGATTCTTTTTTATTTTTGCACTCAAAGGCCACCATACTTAATTTATTTAATTTAGGGATTTATCTTCTTATACCAATTTTTAGTCATGGCCAATTAAACGTCACTGCATCAAAAATAACCAAGGGGAAGAACTGAGAAAGACGACTCGAGTGAAACAATATGAGATGTCAAGTAGAAGTCGTACTTACTATATGGACTTTTTGTCAAGTTGAAGGATAGATGGGAAAAGCACAAACAACATAAGTAATTGTAGTAATTTTGACATTTACATTACCATCAATTTTCAAATTCCGTGCATCGCATGGGGGTTGTACTAGTAGCTAATAGTAAAAGAACTAACTAATTGGTATTTAAAAACGCCCGTGAAAACTTACCCCGGTGTACCTAAGAATTGTGTAAAAAAAATCAAACGCCAAAAACAATTTACCAAGAGCCCAAGTACTTCTTATTAACCCAATTACCTATTATTATTTTTCGAAAATAATTTTATTTATAAAGATAACTTCATCCAAAACCGAAAAACCCTACTCGATCTGGGAGACCACGACTCCGCCTTTCTGTTGTTTAGTTCCATAAATTTCATGAATCAAACTTCACCAAACAGACCAAATCCCTACACCAAAAAGGATCAAGGCAGTGTTTACTTTGAAGTCGATCATATCTTTTTTGGGAGCATTGATTGGAACACGAAACTATAGTAAGCATGGAGATTAGTTTGAAACATTGCAAGACATCACGTGGTGAGGACATATTCAGCAACTTACCAGATGAGTTACTAATCCGAATAATGTCTTTGCTTACAACCAAGGATGCATATCGTATGTCATTGTTGTCAAACAGTATTAGGCGTATACTCCCTTGGTTAACCAGCCTTGACTTCGATGATTCTCCTACTATAACTTATTTTTTCGACCGCCCTAATCACATCAAACTATTTCCTGCTTTCAAGAGGTTCGTGGATACCGCACTCCAATCTTCATTGTGCCAGAATCTTATTAGGTTTCGACTTCGATTCAATGAAATCAAAGTGAATAACATATATACGAGACGTGATAAAATTTTTGATGGTTGTTCTCCAGACGTGCATAATACACATGTTCATAAGTGGATATGTTTTCCTTTAACCCGTAACGTTAGGGAGCTTGACCTCTGCTTTAATGTAAGGAATGCAATTACTTTGCCTCCGTCACTTTTTACTAACGAAATATTAGAGGTGTTGAAGCTCGATACTGATGTTCAAATTGATTTGACAATGCCATCCTTTCATCTACCGAATTTGAAGTTACTTCACCTCAAGCTCGTTACATTTACTCGGGATGATTTTGTTACTAGGCTAATTTCGAGCTGTCCTTCGCTTAAAGACCTCAAAGTCGAAGCATGGTGGCAGAATGCTAATGACATAAACATTTCCTCAGTTTCTCTTCAAAGATTGGAATTATATATCTATAGAATCAATGTACACAGAAGTAGTCAGACAGTGCTCATTGATACTCCTAATTTGCAACGTTTGTCTTTGTCTGACAATTTAGCATATAGTTATTCTATCATAAACACGAACACTACTCTTGTTGAAGTCCTCTTTGACATGCGGTATAACCTGATACGAGAAGGTTGGGAGCGCTCCGTTCAGGCCTTGCTTCCCTTTGTCAGATTCACCTCTAATGTGAAGCATTTGTCCTTGACAGGCTTGGCCTGTAAGAAGGTTTTTCTTTATGACTCTTTGTTTATATGATTCCTATTTCAGGCTAAATTAACCTTTACATCTCTTTTTCTTCGCCTTTTCAGATCTTTACTGCATGAACTATTGATCTTATTAATGCTTGTTGCTCCTTGATTGAAGGTTTTGGATCAAACTAATAATTTAGAGGATCAGCTGCCAGTGTTTTATAATTTGAAATATCTGGAGTTGGGTTTTTGTGTTAAAGAGGACAATTGGAACAAAGTGCTGTTGGGGTTTCTTAACCGTGCACCTTTTTTGGAAACGCTTGTATTTCCTGTGGTTAGTGTACAACGTCTTATTTTCTTCATTGATAAAGAGGACAATTGCAATATCATGTTGATTTCATACATGTGATTGATGTTTAGCAATAGTATTCATGATCATTCATTGATGTCGACTCTTTGCAGGGATTATACCATGGCTATCATTATTCTCCTTTGATTTCTAATCTTGATACTGTGCACTTTTCTACGGAGGCAGCCGAGTTGGAAAGTCAGGGTTGGAACTCAACTCAAGCAATCCCTTCCTGTTGCAATTTGCATCTTAGAAGAATTGTAGCAAAATGTTACTTGGGGATAGACCGGGAACTGGAATTGGTCAAGTTTTTCCTGAAAATTTCATTAGTTTTGGATGAATTGTTGGTTGTATGCCTAAAAGATCGGCCTTGTGGTAGTAGACCTCTAGAAGCGGATAAGAGGTTGCTTGAAAGTAAATTGCAGCAGCTACCGAGGGCCTCGAGTACTTGCTCAATACGAGTGGAATGATCCATCACAATACGTGATCAGGAAATGGTCCGTTACATAGGTAACATCCCCCACCCCCCACAACCTCCATCTATCCCTCAATTGAATATAAGATTGTTGAATTCTTTGTACCCAATTTTTATACAACTGACAATGAATTTCGAAGAAGTTACCTACAATTATGTTTTCGTATATCTCTGCCGATAGAGAACTCTTTTTTAAATGATTATAGCGAGTATATGTTTATATGAATATATACTATGATAGTATACCTGTGCCCTCGAACCCTTGACCTTGGCTTAAAATTATCGATTGACAACGACTACTTATATCATCTGATCTTGAGGGTGAGGGCACTATTAACTCAAGGTGTAATATATGGTAGAACTAAAAGATCATCATTGTAGCCTTGTAGGCTTAGTCGTAATGTACTTTTCTTCTTTTTCCGTTTGCTTTTCCCCTGTTAAAGATGCATGCATGAAGCCTGAAGGTGATTCATCAAGATTACATACAAAATGCCCTATTTCACATATGACATTTGTGTATCAGCTACTAGAGAGGAGGAAAAAGAAGCTTTATTTATGTTTATTGTAGTACTCTCCATAACCTAACACATTTGAACCAAATAGAAAAGCCGTTGATTATGTATATCTTTTCTCTAAAGAACTTTATTGGATCCTGTAACATAATGGACATGCATCAACAAAAGAATATTACGGAGAAGTAAAAAACTATTTGGGCTCTCACATTTCCATTTTACCTTTCAAAAAAAACTAATTGATCACCTTTTGTGTTCATTGTAACCATGCAATTTCATATATAGTCACCACTTCTACATAAAAATCCATCCAAGTGGAGACTTGCAGAATTACTTCAGTCAAAGCAGTTGAGGTACTTTAGGACACAGGTGACACAACTGCCGTAGTTATTGCCTACAAAACCACATTTTTATATTATGCATTTCTTTACATTGCCGAATTCTCACCAAACATACTTCTATTGATGCACGCTTCCAACTCTGGTTTTGGCTAGAATAGTCGTCACACTCTCCATTCTTTAATTTTAATCGTGATTTGTTAATACAATTTACAAAATTAAATGATGTCTAGAATCTCAATTGTCGCGTGGGTCGTTTCCAGCATTTTTTTTATTCATCCCTATAAAATTTCGGGCGATTGCTAAAGCCACTATGCATCGATGAAGTCATGGACATGGATCTCAAATAGCGCTATATTAGTTTAATTTGATTATCGACACGGTCATGCTGAGAGAGTGAAAGTGGGTGTGGTGACTCTCTATCTGACGATTACAATACCGCTGTGCCGTTGTTAATTGGTTAAACAACACGTGCACATCTTAATATCTTATCATGCACAGAGATTGGCATATACTCCGTAGTACATACATTGTACAATGTCTTACACCTTCTAATTATATGCTTGATGTGAAACTAGGTAGAGAATAATCAGCTCGATCAAAACTAAGATATCTATACAGTGGCGACTTAGAACTCTAAATTGTCATGTTATGCGTCACATAGACACTGCTAATATGATTGATATGATCATGATTCATGACGACCCAGCAGCTAATATTGAATGATGAAATCAAATAAAAAAACTCGATTCTTCTTATCCAATTTTATAGCGCCTTTTTTCTCTTCAACGATATGCAGCATCTTGATCAAGATTACGGAGCTCTTTCTGTACACAATCTAATGACGTTTATTAAAGTAGCTCGAATGCTCGATCGCACGCTAATATGTCCTCTTGCTTGTTAATAAAAGGAACATGATGATGTAAGACAATATAACCATTTTTAGTCAGATTTACGCCAGTGACCAGGGTATTGACTATAAAGGTTTCCTCCATTCTTCTCCTCTTTCTGCTTCACCAGTGACCAGTTTTAGGGTAGTCCCTCTATTATCCTTATTTTTTTGGTTAACAGTCCCTCTATTTTAGAGAACCTAACTTTTTAAAGTAATGGGTCTATTTCTCAACGCATAATTGAGACTATATTTCCAAAATAAGTGTCATTTTAGCACCAAAAAAATTTGATCTAAAATAAGTGTCATTCTCAATTTTCAATGCATAATTGAAATTAGATATCCAAACTTACCCTTATCAATTTCCAATATAATTTGTTGCAATTGTATGAACTAATTCATTTATTAATACAAGTAATCTAATTAATAAGGGTAAATTTATAACTTCAACTATTTTATTAATAAGTATGCAAAAGTGTAGGATGACACTTATTTTGGATCACTTGGAGTACAAAACTACCAATTGATATATTCACAAGTACTTAAGTTTGTTCCTCAACAATAACTTCTGCTGATTTCGAAAATGATTAAGACGATCTCGTTTGGCTTAACGAAACAATACAATTTGTGTCTAATAAACAGCAAAGCAAAGGTTAAGCCTGTTCTAGGATTCTCTATATCAAGCCAAAGACTTGATTTTGCATGTCATTTTCCCCTAACCCCACCACTAATGCCAGTTCCCCTCCCCTTTGCCAAGGCAGGAAAAGAAAGCAGAAAACTCCAAAACCAATTTACTTTCAAGTAACCAAAAATTTGTTTTATAAAAAATGTTAATGAAAAAGCCAATCAAACCACCATTGACATATCTTAGTGACATCAATTTAGGAAAGGCTCTTTCCCATATAAAAGTGTGAATATATGCATTTTCTAGCCCCCACCTCATGTACCTAGGGTATAAGGAGACTTGAGGCACCTAATAACAATTGTGCCATGTTAGTAACATGGATTTGTGCTTTCAAGCTCCCAAATTCATTGAATGGCTCAAGCCATCTCCACTACTGGATCCTCCATCTCCTACAACCTCATCTCTTTCTTCTTCATCGTTCTCAAACAACTCTCCATCCCTTTTTGACAAGCAAAGTATAGATGACGAAGGAGAGTTGGATCAAGAGACGACCTTACCCCTCCTAAGTAGGCTTAGTGATCAGTACTGGAAGGCATTGAAAGAAGACAAGGGCAGCCAAGGAACTTTCGGTGAAGAGAAAGTTGCTTTTGCTTTGCACATAGGGTTGCCTAGTAGCTGTGATTACACCTCAAATAATTATGATCATGAAGAGTACTCTAATGATGGTGCTAATGAGGTGGGGGAGACTAAGCCCTTACACAAACCAAAAGAAGAGAAAGATACTTTGATGATGGTGAACAATGATGATGAAGATGGAAATAGTAAGGAGATGATGAGTAGATTTTGGATACCAACCCCTGCACAAATCATGACTGGTCCGATGCAGTTTGCTTGTTCTATTTGTAGCAAGACGTTCAACCGATATAATAACATGCAGGTTCGTCTATCAAAATTATTGTTTCATTCTGAGGTTAATTAACTAGTCTATACTCTCTATATAACATGTTATATGTAGTATATAATTGCTCGTAGAATAAGCTAGCAACGGATAATACACAATAGTGTTTCACTAAGCCTCTACTAACGAATTACATCATGTGTTTTGATCCCAAAAAAACAACTTCATGATCATGTGTTGCTAGGTACGTACGCCGCGAAGAAGCAATGCACTGCGCTATAAGATATCCGTTAATCCATAGCAAAGTTTTTTCCTTATAATATATTTATTTGTAACAAAGTGACAGTCGATACAATTGTCATCCTTATTAGTTCTACAGTAAGTGTCTAGATCAGACGGCGGTTAACATTCGACTCTCCATCCGATCGAATGCAAATAATTGTGGACTATTTAGTATCAATGTATACTGTCCCCTTGCTTTTAGGAGATTTTGGGGACCAGGACCTCAAATTTGACATTATTAAGAGATAAAGCAAGAAAGCGTGTCTTGCTTTCACACATCTGCTTGAAAATTGAGACATAATCCATACATAGATACACTTCAGAGTGTACTTAATTAGACACCAAAAAAAGAGTTCAGATTGTAGTTTGTGATAACTTAGGCTGTGTTTTGTTCGTCCGTATTACTACAGTTCAGTTTTTTTCAGTTCAATTCAGCATTTTTCAGTTTTTTTCAGTTCAGTTCAGCATCTTTCAATTTTTTTCAGTTCAGTTAATTTTTAGTTATAATTATAACTATCTTCAGTTTTTTTCAGTTCAGTTCAGCATCTTTCAGTTTTTTTCAATTCAGTTCAGTTTTTTTCAGTTTTTTTCAGTTCAGTTCAGTTTCATTTCATATCATTTCAGCCGACCAAAACACACCCTCAGTGGTTTTAAGCTGGCGTGAAGAAGCCCTTACGTACAGCAATCCTCTGGGATCAATTGAGAATGTGCTTGAACTTTGTCTGCATTCTAAATACATTAAGATTAATTTTGCATTTCAAAGAAACGCCTTCACATATACCAGTATAATAGTACTCATCCGCCCCATACATTACCGATTTAGCTAAATTTACAATAATAAAATGACTAAATTATTTACTTGTATAAGAGCAAACGAGTACTGCAAAGAAATGTGTTTAGTGATATGTCATACATTACAGATGCACATGTGGGGGCATGGATCCGAATATAGAAAAGGTCCAGAATCACTAAGAGGAACGCAACCAGCGGCAATGCTGAGACTGCCATGCTACTGTTGTGCTCAAGGCTGCAAGAACAACATCAACCACCCTAGAGCAAAGCCACTGAAGGACTTTCGGACCCTCCAAACACACTTCAAAAGGAAGCATGGCATCAAGGCCTTCATGTGCAGGAAATGTGCCAAATCATTCGCGGTTAAAGGAGATTGGAGAACTCATGAGAAAAATTGTGGCAAGCTATGGTACTGCTCTTGTGGGTCTGATTTTAAGCATAAGAGGTCTCTTAAGGACCATATCAGATCCTTTGGGAAAGGACATTCTCCTTATCCTTCTCTTGAAGGGATTGAAGATGACAGAGAATGCATTACTAGTGCTACTACTGGCTCTGAGGATGAGTAGTTGTATACTCGAATTCATTTAGAATTGGTTGTCCATTTATTAGGTGTATCTTTTAACTAATAAATGGACGACCAATTCTGGAAGATAGTTAGTGTGTCATGGTGAATGTTGTTAGCTTCGTTACCAGGTTTGATCAATATTGTCTAGGCTTGTGCTCTATAACAAAAAATTCCTCATCCTATATTAAAAGAAGGAGAACGGGGAGCAATTTGCTATGGAGCACTTGCTAGGTGACAATCATGAATAATCATAGTTAGTTTTGGTAGTTTGATGATAAGTTAATTTTCTTTCTTTCTTTTTAGATTGTTGATTAGTAAGTCGAGGGGTTGAATGCAGAGTGATGAAGCAGATGAATTTTCCTCTTCGTCTCATGATGAGATATAGAGTAAGGTTAGGTTAGATTCCTATACCTATGATGGAGAAAATTTATCGGCTTCATTGCTTCTTGTATATGCCCTACTTAACTAATACACATGAACGGCTAGCTTGTTGTAATTGTAAGTTGTGACTTTCATGTTTGCTTTGTTCTCATTCTCAAAGACGGTAAATTTAAAACACTGTTTAGTAAGATGTTCACGCTTGTATCCTTTGCAGTACTGACTCAGTGAGTGAATCCAGTTTTTGTTTCAATGATTATATATGATTCTAGCTTAGCTTGCCATTTCTTTTTTTTTTTTGAGAAAACACCTAGCGGTGTTGTAGCTTAGCTTGCCATTGTAATCAATTGTTCTTTTTTTTTTTACTTGGAACACCAACTACAAAACCATTAAATCAACGTCATTCCAAAAACATGCACTAATGTAAACTTCAACCAGCCTTCAGAAGATGGAGGAACAATTTCGGTCAACCAAATTTTCTGAGTTTGATCTTTTATGTATAATCACATAAGATCGAGGGTCATATAATGATTGCTACAAGTGTCCTTTTCTTGAAGGCCTTTTCACGTTAATGAAAAAACAAACAAATAAATTTAGTCAAAGTAGCAATTTAGTGCTCAAACGCGCTTTAAAATTTTCTCATTTAAAGCCAAATTCAAAGTAACAAAGACTTAGATTTGTTGTTGCTAACTTGCTATAATGGTTTCTCACCTGTTGAAATATGTTCTTTTTTTGGCAAGGTTGAAATTTGTTCTTAACTCAAACATGAAACTTACGTCAGAATTCAGAAAGCAATGCACTGACTGAACGTCTAAACTACAACATGTTGCTGGTTGCTAGTTTGCTACTAACCATATCAATTTTTTACAATTGAGTATGAATGTGACACTAGGTTGTTTTTTCAAGATCGAAGGCTTGTACACGTACAAGATACATATCTGATTTCTCAGTGTAAAAGCTCTACAGCGCTAGCAGAACAACAATCGCCTTTCTTGACAAGCTTAAACTATCAGTAACTGCTTTGAGATATGTTTATTTTTGAAAAGACTATTGTAGAATGAAAACTAGTCTTCCTATTGAAAGATTTTTTTTTATACATATATAATTGGGAATTGCAAGTATTTCATTCATACAATAGTTATACGGCAATGTGACATGAAAAGCGACCCTCAGGACATTACTAATTAATAGTCCTGTAGAGTCATTAATAACCACCCCATAGGTCATTAATCAACCTTTTTTTCTATCATTAATACTAAGTCTTATAAGTGAAACGAATTCATACAATTTTTAAGTTTTTTTACTCTCGTTTCTAGGTCAAATTTCAAGGAATCCAATCATTTCATTTCTAGACTTTACCGCAGAAGATTATTTTTTTAAAATTAAAAGGTAAAAATTAGTCTGAGTTCCCTTTATCAATCTAAGCACGCAGGAACGTAAAGGAGGGTACCCGAGGAGAGACGTTGTGTGGAAGTCCAAATCGGAGACTCCAACAACTCCCAATATAATGAAATAAGGCCTTGAATATAAATATTGCTGGGGAACATATTTGTGTGATTGAACGTACAGTGAGTAACAAACAGAATTTTTATATCTACAAGTTAGACAACAATGACTATGGTCTCCGCTTAGAGAGGTTTTGCAAAAAAAAAATTGGTGAATGTGGAACAGTGGAAGACTCTTAATTGCCAAAAGTTCACCACCACGATTTGACAATTTGTACGTAGTTTAACATCTCAAACTCAAAATATCCATGGAATTCATCACTAAATTATTTAACTTTTTCATCAAGATAAGGCACGATCAGACGATTGAATACATTAGGAAGGGATAATGAAAACTTGGGTCAGCAAAGTATAATGCTTAAGTGCTTAACTATTAGGGTAAGGTTGTATTTTGTTAATTTGTAGTGTTAGTTTTTTTTTTTTCAATTTAGTTGAGCTTCACTTCAGGCTCTACACACGATTAAACACTCCCTAAGACCTTCTTAATCTTAGGTTAATTTGACTTAGTTGTAAGATTTTCTCCATATTGATATAATGCTATTAATAAATTCTTTACAATAGATTTAACTCAATTAAGCTTAGGTTATGTTTAGGATCACTGCGAGTTTTCAATTTTTGATTTTCAAATATTTTCAACTTGTTGATAATGAAGTTATTTTTGAAATTAAAACATTTATCATGGTACATCTTCTTATGATTTTCAAAACTGACAACAGAATTTCGAAAAGTACTTTTTCTGGTTTTCAAAACTGGTTTTAGGATGTGTTTTGTCCGTCGATAGTACTACAGTTCATTTTTTCAATGCAGTTCAGTTTTAGTTATAATTTTAACTACCTTCAGCTTTTTTCAGTTTAGTTCAGCATCTTTCAGTTTTTTTTTTCAATTCAGTTCAGATCTTCCCACCCGACCAAAACACACCCTTAGTTTCAAAAAAAAATGAAAACTACAAACCCAAAATGATCACAAACAGTACCTTAGGTGCTGTTTGGGATCGTTGCGAGTTGTCAGTTTTCATTTTTTTTCGAAACTAAAAAATAGTTTTTGAAAACCAAAAAAAGTGGTTTTCAAATTTCTATTGTCAGTTTTGAAATTCATAAGTAGATGTATCAGGTCTAATATTTTGCTTTTAAAAATAACCTTATTATCACCAAGTTGAAAATATTTGAAAATCAAAAATAGAAAACTCACAATGATCCCGAACATGGCCTTAGCTATTTATTTTCAATTCAATTTAACTTAATGTTACGTTCTTTAGAATAAATTGGATTCTTTTGAGTAATTTTTCTTTGGAAACTAGATTACAGATGTTCAGTTTCATTTTCAATTAAAACTTTAGGATAACAAAGAAGTGAAATGTAAGAACTTTCCTTTTTTGTTCACTTGTATCCTCATTCCTCAACATAATCGTGCTTGACACAAGGACACCCGATGCATAAGACTAGTTGGTAAATGAGCCATCCCTACATTAAACTTTCTCGTAGTTGGATAATTAGTGACATTTGACACCTAAAATTGGACCAAATACATAACCATTTTCTAATAAGTTGATTTCAGATTTGAAAAGTTTTTGTTAAGCTTCACCGTGAAGATTAATGAAGCTGGAAGATGGTTAGTAAGGGAGTGAAAGAATGTCAAACAGGCGGGATCCTCCATTGTATATTGTCGGAATTGATGTTAGAAAAAAGCAAACAAAACTAGAAAAGGTAGAATAGAAAAATCAGAGATATGCATGGGTGTGTGAGGGGGTAGAATAAAAGAACAAAAGCAAATATCTATACCTGTAAATTAGTCCAAAACTCAAAAGTAAAAGCCAACTACCTTTTCTTTTTCCCTACATTTTCCTCCTTTTCAGAGTAAAAACCAACTACCTTAACTAAAACTTAAAGTGCCTATTCCTTCCCAACAATAATGTTTATTTGTGTTCCACTCCATAAAAAAAAAAAGAAAAAATCTATTCCTAATGATTTAACATTCATTAGTAATTGTAGCAGCTTGTAATTTTATTTTTCATTTTAAAGAGAAAACATTTGTTTACCATTTTTTTTAAAAGAAAAAACATTGATAGAGCAAGTTCAATAGGGAGTTTATGAGGATAGTTTATGGGTATTTATGAGAGTTTATGATTGGAAGGGTTGAGTTTATGAGAGTTTAAGGAGAGATGAGTTTATGAGAGTTTATATTCATAAACTCACACATGTGAGCAAAAAAATAAAATAATTAGATAACAAGGTATAAAATAATGTATAAGTGGGCCTTTTTTTTGGGAGTTTATAAAGTTTATGATTGGGGTGTTTGAGTTTATAAAGAGTAGAGTCCATCAAAATATGATGTGGATAGGAGAGAGGGGGAGTTTATGAGTTTATTAGTTTATTATTAAAGGTGCTCTAAAGAGAGAGCTGAACTCACAGGCCTTGTTTGGGAGTTAGCAGTTACCATTAGCAGTTAGTAGTTAGCAGTTATTAGTTAGCAGTTTTGACAAATAGCAGTTAGCAGTTTGCATATGTTTGGTAAAATAGCGGTTAACATTAGTAGTTTACCTTTTCACATGTAAAATTACTTAAATAGACATGTGTTCTATTTATTTTTACACCATTTTGTTTTTAATGCCTAATGAGTATCATATACTTTTTAGTAATTTTGTCCTTATTCCAAACTACTCTTGCAAAATGCTTACCCCATTAGCATTTTGGCCTTATTTGGTAGTTAGCATTTTCGAAGAGTATTTAGTAGTTTTGTATTGTGAGAGTAGTTTGACTAAGCCAAAACTACTCTTGGACTTGTTTGGTGAGCAAGAGTATTTTGGCTCAAAATGTTGTTCATGAAAATTTTGTTGGGGATAGCATTTTTAACAGCATTTTCACTATTCATTTGTATTTTGTACTGTAAAACTACTAACTACTGATTGTAAATGTACCAAACAACTCTGAACTGCTAACTGCTAACTACTCTTCAAAATTGCTCATGCTAACTGTTAACTACTAACCACTAACTGCTCCTGCTAACTCCGAAACAAGGCCTTTGATAAAGAGTAGTTTTGGCCAAAATGCTCTCCGTCAACTACTCTTTACCAAACCCTCCCATTAGTAATTTTGACTAGTCAAACATATTATCTCTAAAGAAACTATTAACTACTAATGTAAACTACTCTTTGCCAAACAACCCCTCTTGAGTCTCACATGAGCTGTGACGCAGCACTGCATTAGCACTGTGCCACTTTGGGCTATGGCTTTGTCCCAATAAAAGAAGCTAAATAACGATAAAATTGGAGTCACTTAAAAAGGATTGGGCTTTTGGTCCATTGGTTGATTGGTAGGCAATGGGTTCGCATATTTTGAAGATCCTTATCAAAGGGCTAACCGCTTTTCTTAATGGGCCTTGTGTCTCTTTAGATTGACATGATAAAAAGAAAAATAAAAAAGAGGGATTTGTCCGGGTTTTGAACCCGACGTGAATCGAACACGCAACCTTCTGATCTGGAGTCAGACGCGCTACCATTGCGCCACGGATCCCTGGTGTTTATTTTCTGCTTTTACATCTAAACATAAAGGAGCTTATTGGTTTCCTGAAAAAGGAGGATTGATAATTATGATCAAGCAATGCCACAGATGACCAGTGTCATATTCTCCTGACACCAATGCAAGCTTCAAGCAAAGGGTTAAACCATTAAATACATAATTTTTTTACATGTAGAGTGTAACTAAACTACACAAAAACAAAAAGTAACTGATAAAATACAAGAACAGAGAATATAAACCCCTACACACCACATGTCAGTAAGTTAGGGTCTAAATTTCACCATGGTGCCACTTGCCAGAATTTGAACTCTTTGAGCACACCTGTTGGCATGTACATAAGACAGAAGAGCATGAGCTTTGCAGCTACGTGTCTTCTTAATTAAGCTCCTTCACTAAAGAATGCTAAATTTTAACAAATAGAAGAGTTGGTGCTAACTTGCTTTTTTTTCACTTTCTCATAAGCTGTGTTTCTGTCTTGGGAGTTATATGTGTTTCTGAAGCTCTGTGGAAGAAAATTGCTGATCATTAGTAGGTGAAATTTCAAAGGAAGTAAATATGAAGGTATGTATATAATCTGTCAACTTACTTTAGTGTTGAAGCTTAAATTACTGAACTCTGTTGCATTGTTACTCATCACTTGGAAAATAACTTTGTTCAAAAATATGTAACCTTACATGACGACATAGTATAAGACTTGTTTTGTATTGCCATGCATGGTATATATGATTGACTCTTTTAATCCCTCCTTTCTCAAGCATGCATGTTGCTTGGCAGGGGAAGAAAACAAAGATGAAAGAATGAAAATGTGCATGAATCTTTAAAACAGATAATTTTTCAGCCTATAAGCTTGGAAGGTCTTAGACTCTTAGGTCCAAGTAATCCATAGACCCCAGCACACACCTTTGCTATGAAGCATGCAGTTTCAGAACTCGGAATGATCAAATTGTCGAAAGAGTTCGTATCTTTGTGTATTAGATTTAAGTTTTAACTATAAGAATGATGGTGAAAATGAATAGGTGGAAACAAGGTCGCATGCGCATGATCATGATGACAAAATTAAGACAAGGAAGCAGAAGCAAGCGGTTGAACACGAAGAGAAGCAGTCTCCTACAAAGAAGGCAAAACAGGAGAGTGACAACAGCCATACAAATGGGAAATCAGACCTTACTAAGGAGTATGAGGAGTTCTGCAAGGCTGTCAGGGATAATCTGTCTGTTGATCAAATGAAGGAGATTGTTCAGGCCAATGGTCAAGAGTCTTCTGGGTCTGATGACACTATCATATCTAGATGGTACGTCTTCAATGATCTCGTCACACATTTCTTTGTGAGAGTTTTTTGTTTAGGTCGAACAATTTGTGTAGTGCGCCCCTAAAGCAGTTCCTGTAGAATTATCACTAAAATGAAATTCTTATGCAACTGTTGATCAGAACTTTCCTAAAGAACTAAGACATTTATTAGATAGTTAGAGACTTAAAGACAATGTGTTGAACATGATAGGATGAAATGCATGATACATGCATCATTTGGTTACCTGATAGGTGGTGACTGGTGACTGTTAGGCTAATTTATGTGCCTGACTTGAATTTTTGTGTCTGAGCAGCCAAGATTTGTTGTTCTATGGGGCGTTGTTAGAATGTCCGGCTTGTGGAGGGTACATGGAATTCAATGGGAGCAACTACTCTTGCACCGGACAACTAAGTGAGTGGGCAACCTGCACCTACAAGACTAGAAATCCTCGTCGAAAGGAAGGTTCAGTCAAATTGCCTGATTCAGTCCAAAACACCCCGGCTGCAGATGTATGTTTAATTCATTACCCTAGCCAAATTTAAAAAGGAATCCAGTTCTGATAGCAGTACTTATATTGGTTCCTTTTTGTTTTTCCCTTGGTATAATTCTTTTTTGTTGGGCTATTCATCAGTTGTTGAAGAAGTACCAAGATGCTAAAGGTCGTCACCAGAAGGAAGCCCCATCTGCTGATAAACCCTTTAATGGAATGATGATCTGTTTGTCGGGTCGTCTTACTCGTACTCATGTGAGTTTCTTCTCCTTTGACAGACGGACTATGAAATAACTGAATGGATAATCCATGTTGTGTTGTGACTAGATCATCTGAATTGATGATATTATTTGATCATTGGGCGCAGCAATACTGGAAGAAGGAGATAGAGAAACATGGAGGCAAAGTAGCAAATTCTGTTATTGGTAATTTTCCCTGTTCTTTTGAGTATCCTAGATCAGTGTGACAGTGTCTTGGAACGCAGCACTTATTTCCGGGGTATATACGCAGGTGTTACTTGTTTGGTTGTCTCTCCTATGGAGAGAGAGCGAGGCGGATCCTCCAAAGTCACTGAAGCATTGTAAGTATAAATGCACAGGATCATACTCTCCTGTTTGTTTTGGTATAGTGGAGTGTCTTGATTATGCTTTATATATTTATGGCTACCCAGAGAAAGAGGTCTCCCAGTAGTCAGAGAAGGATGGTTACTTGACTGCATCAACAAACAAGAGCCACTACCTTTGGAAGCGTATGACTGTGTATCTGATCTTTCAACTTATGGTAAAGGCATCCCATTGGACAAACAGGACCCTAGTGAGGAGGCTATTGAGTCCCTCACAGCTGAAGTAATTTTCGTCTCCATCAGTAGTGTGTTATTTATCATGTTTCTGAGAGTCGCAAACTTAAATACTAACCTTCTTTTGCAGCTTAAAATGTATGGCAAGAGAGGTGTTTACAAAGACACTATGCTGCAGCAACAAGGAGGGAAAATATTAGAGAAAGATGGGCTGCTTTATAACTGCGGCTTTTCTATTTGTGACCAAGGCAGGGGAATCAATGAGTAAGATCATCAGATGAAGCTATCTTCTGTCTGTATATTTCCTCCTTCAAATGTTTGTGCATTTTGTCACTCATTTTCATTATCGTTGTTTGTAGAATTGCTATCACACAACTAATCACAGTACCTGACAAGAAGCTGCATCTTTACTACAAGAGAGGCAGGGTGGGTGATGATCCTAACGCAGACGAGAGATTAGAAGAATGGGACAGCATGGATGATGCAATTAAAGAATTCGCAAGGCTCTTTGAGGAATTAACTGGAAATGAGTTCCTGCCCTGGGAAACAGAAAAGAAGTTTGAGAAGAAACCGCAAAAATTCCATGTCATTGATATGGTATGTACAATCAATTTTATAGTTTTATGAACAGGTTCTGGTTCAGAACTTTTGATGGTTTGGTTTCTATCCTTGCAGGATGATGGATTTGATGCAAGATACGGTGGGCTAGGTTTGCGACAGTTAGGGGCTGCATCTCTACACTGCAAACTAGATCCTCTAGTTGCCAACTTCATGAAGGTTTTGTGTAGTCAAGAAATATACAGGTGAAGATGAAAATTGTTACTTATAGTTTATGGTTGAAGTCTTGGCATAGCCTTTCAGCAATGACAGAATCAATTTGCAGATATGCAATGATGGAAATGGGTTTGGACAGCCCTGACCTGCCAGCGGGAATGGTTACGGAGCTGCATCTCAAAAGATGTGAGATTCATTTGTCTTTCTCCCATTTTTGAACGGCATGTTGAATCTTTCCTTCTTTGAAACCTAATTAAACTGAGAAAGATTGGAAGATTTTCGCTTAGGCTGTTCCATTGGTCCAATAGATATGGCGACACTCTAGGCCTTTCGCTTGTTTCTGCAGTTCTTTTTAGTGTAAAACATGCTGTCAATTCTGGTTTTCATTTTTATGGTAACGGTTTGAAAAAGCTGGGTTGCCTAGTTATAGAAGAATGTCTGGAGTTTTTAAACACTTTTTGAAAATGTGACTCAGGTGAGGATGCGATGTTGCAATTTGTGGAGAACATGAAGACTCAGAAAGAGGGAGGGCCAAAGGTGGAGGCTCTGTGGTCAGAGTTCAGCTCGAAATGGTTCACACTCATGCACTCTACTCGCCCTTTCATCTTCAAAGATATACAGGAACTGGCAGACCATGTAAGGAACTCGAATTGAGATTGTAGTCTCAAAGATGCAGCATCTATTCTAATAGTTCTGTTCAATGATTTGTGGAACTCATGCAGGCTGCTTCTCCTTTGGAAACTGTAAGAGACATAACAGTGGCATCGCATCTCATAGGTGACATGAGCGGATCAACCTTAGAGGACCCGTTGTCAGATCGTTACAACAAACTAGGATGCAAAATTAGTCCTGTTGAGAAAGAGTCCGAGGACTACAAGATGATTGTCAAGTACTTGGAGAAAACTTATGAGCCACTTAGAGTCGGAGACGTTGTGAGTAACCTCTCCTACATTCATAAGCAATTAAGCATAATGCATACTTTTCCTTCAATATTATCGATATTCATACACACCTTACCACTGTCAGAGCTATGGAGCGTCTGTTGAGAATATCTTTGCAGTGGATCTGAGTGCTGGACCATCTTATGAAGAAATAAAGAAGTTGCCCAACAAAGTTCTACTCTGGTGTGGTAAGTAGAATTTGATGTTCTTTCTGTCTAGATTATATGTTAACAGTTCTGCCAGTTCTTATATCTTGTGTAACATTAATTCACATACAGGTACACGAAGCTCGAATCTACTAAGACATCTGCAGAAGGGTTTTCTTCCAGCCATTTGCTCCCTTCCTTCGCCAGGCTATATGGTAATATCAATATATCACGGACATAACTGTTTCAATGTTGGAAATATGGACGGACCTAAACTTATTTTTTTCCGGTATTCTATATTCTTTGTGCCAACAGTTTGGAAAGGCCATTGTGTGCTCTGACACTTCAGCAGAAGCGGCAAGGTATGGCTTTACAGCCGCGGACCGGCCAGAGGGTTTCCTTGTACTTGCAGTTGCATCTCTTGGCGATGACATAGTCGAGGTCACAAGCCCACCAGAAGACACCAAGGCCTTGGAGGAAAAGAAGGTGGGTGTCAAAGGATTAGGCAAGAAGAAGACAGATGAATCTGAGCATTTTGTTTGGAAGGATGACATCAAAGTTCCCTGTGGAAAGCTAATCCCAGTCCCTGAACAGAAAGATAGCATACTTGATTTCAATGAGTATGCTGTGTATGACCCTAATCAGGTAAAACAGAAGAAAAAAGGAAACTGAACACAAACTTTCTGTCTCTGCAAGTGTTCTCCTGCCATTAATCTGTTCATTGGTTTTATTTATTTTGGTGTGACTACAGGTGAAGATTAGTTTCTTGGTTGGAGTGAAGTATGAAGAGAAGGATGTTGTCTATGATGTGGCGGAATGATCATAATGAAGATGATGGCAACATGCTAGAAATGTGTTGATTTCTTTCTTTTGGCTTATGGTTTTTTGGGGGGTCTTTTCTTGGGTCTGGATCAGATCATCAGATGGGTGGATAGATTTTGCGCTATGTAAATGTTTATGTCCATCCTTCCCTGGGTTTGTAGTTGGATATTGCAGAGGAGACACGTTTCTCCCCTTTGTAAGCAGTTGAATCATGTATATGAGTTGTAACTTCTGTTATATATTTTCTTGTTTGGCTTTATAACCAGAATTTCCGCTCTGCATGCCTTTTCCCTGAGATGAAACCACATAAGGACTATTTCTCCTTCGCAGGGCTTAAGGGTGAACCATTTAGATGTGACTTGGGTTGTCAATGGTGCTAAATGTCAAACCTTGTGATTTTCATGAGCTGCATGGCATACAGGTTTTAGTGACCCTTAAGTTGGTTGTACTTCAAAGTTTAGGACCCCCTTTCCTTAAAACGACTGAAAAAGATTGGACAAAGACCTCATAAATGTAGCAATATGAAAAGTCAACCATGAAACTTCATCCACACATAAATACTTCACCAGATGTACATGGTCCCTCGATTCATCAATATGGAAAACAGGAAAAGCTATAACAATATTGGAAGTAAAGTAATCTGGACACTGTCAGCACTCAGCTGTGTAGTCCTTTGCACATTAATGGAGAATTAAGATGATCTAGCAAATAGAATTACATGCAGAAAAATGTGGTTTCCCATTCTGGTTTTGAGGTTCAACCAGTACAGTGGAATACAAGAACCAGAATTAGAAGCAAGTTAGCACAGATCAACAGAATCACAATCATTTCTGGAGCATAATTCAAGAAAAACTCTGCAGCTATTGGCCATTGGGACTAGTGTCATGAAAACATTGTAAGGCTGCAGCAAGTCATAAAACGAATTCAAGTTACAACCAGAAAGTGAACAAATGGTATTTACTGTGTATTTAGTGGTCTGTTTAGAAACTTAAACCATTACAATAGTTTAGCAAGGCACCTAAGGCTGAAGATTTTTAATGTAGGTAATGAGGAAACTCAGCTGCCAGGAAATCAACAATGTATAGCAATATAGGCGTATAGCTCCGGGTTGCAAATCGAACCCATAATTCCTACTAGTGTTTTTACATTTACGAGAGCAGGAGACTATCATGGAAGCATAATTTGGCTTCTAAATCAAAGATACATCAAAATATACCCCATATATCTTCATTTGGGGATTCCTTTCACTGTTGAGAACACTATGACATTGTTTCTTTTGCTATGAGTGAGGTATGAAAGCAGAGAAATTACAGTCAACAAACACCACAAAAAAGAGAGATACAAGCTTTAACGATGAATTACCACAGGAGGAAACTTGAACCCTTTGGAGATAAATGGTATTGATCGAGGCCTTTCTACCAAATCATGATAAAAGCTGTATTCTGCTTCATAGTCATGCAGCTGAAGCTCAGCCTTCTGATTTGTGTGATAGTGGTGCTTGGTAGAGTTCGATTTTCCAAACCCAAACAAGCTAACTTTATCACAAATTCCCAAAGCCAGCATCACGGCTTGCATTCCGGAAGAGTAGTGGAATAAAGCCCCCTCATGGGCACCCTGCCAGGCCTCAAGAGTCTTATTCTTCGACTCATCTGCAAAGTGTTTCAAAGAATAGTACTTCACAATCCGAGTACACAACATATCAAACCGGGGATCAGTGACAATCAAGGGCGATTTATGAGCCTTGTTGCAAACAACATAGTCTAGAAACTGAGCAGGTTGACACATGTACATGACAATGGGAACATTAGCGCCATAGCGGTGGCAAAAACAATCCTCCCTCCTTGCGCAAAGATGCAGAATGTTGCTATTTATAAACGATATAGTCGTCTTAGAACCAACATGCTTTTGATATGAATCAACCCTAGCATTGTTCATCCGGATCACAGCCTCATGGCTATCAATCAATCCCCCAAGCTCTTTAGTCAACAAAATCCCACTATTTCCAACCACAGCACAAGATGAGTATTTCTTCTTTTTCCAACCATCAACCACCAAACCATAATGCCTATCAATAGGGACCTTAACACCATCCACCAGATCATCCATAATACCAGCTTGAAACCTCTTCTTCCTAGCCCAATCACTCAAACTCCTCCTAAATTCCATCCAAACCTTAGAGAAAGTCGGTGACCGGATATTAACCGGCATCCCTCTCGAAGTTCTCGGACGCATATCCACATTGTTAAAGAACCTCCTCCATGTGGCAAAGGTCCGGAGGCGAGCAGGGTTTCCGAAATTGCCCTCAAGCAACTGCTCAACTTCCTGCTTCAATTTGGCCTGATTGTTCTCAACCTCAGCCAATTTCAGCAATGTAGAATTGAACAATGGGAAGTCCACAGGTGTTTCAAGATTGGATTTTGCATAATACCCAGAACCCCATCTATGGTTCCTAACATCCCCATCACCAAAGTTGGATCCAAACCCATTTCTAACAGCAACCCTGCAACCAAACGTGGCAGCAACAACTACCAGCAGAAGCACACTAAATATAGGTCTGACTGACCTTTTCATTGAAGTTGATAAGGTGCTAGACCTATACACCATTTGTGCTATAGTTTTATGTGAATAATAATCATTACTTTCAGAGATCGAGCAAATGGGTTTTGATTTACAACATTCATGTTCACTCTCAACCATTCAAATGATCCCAAAACACAGATTTAACTTCACTACACCTTAAACTAAGCAAAACCCAGAAACAAAGATCCAAACTTTATTCAGTTTAAGCAACACCCATGTGTAAAAATCCAATCTTTCTTTCACTACAAAGCAGAATTCACAGTTTCACACTACAACATGAACACAAACTTATAACCAAATGTAAAAAAGACTCAAACTTTGAGCTTAAGAGAGAGAATGGAGTGCTACCTAGAGATTGGCTGCTGTTGCAACTTGCAAGCTGAATGCACAGGCAAAGTGAGAGGCTGCTGAGAAGGGAAAAAGGTGAAAAAAGTTTTGGTGCTGTGAAATGGGAAGACTGAGGTCTGACAAGGGAGAGGTGGCTATATTGTTTTTTATATATTTATAGCTCAAAGTAGAAGATACCTTCCTCACAGAACCTTGCATTGATAGGAAAGTCATATGAAATGTGTTTGTTTTTCTTCTAGGGGAATGAATAAGTACATTTTGGCTGCTAATCACAAAGTTATGGCAAATTGCAATGTTGCCTGATGATGTTGGATTAGTGGGAGCATTATTGGAAAGCTTCCCAATTCTTGAGGTTCCAAATTGGCTTGCTTGGTTGATAATGACAAGCACTGCACTATACTACTATTAATTAGCATTATTATTGTACTATATTATTATTAAGAAAAATTTGTGTAAACTCGTTACAATATGAGATCGGGTAAGAGGATATCATTGTTTACCTGAGACTCATTATTGTTTACCCAAGAGGTTATTAATGACTATCCAATGGGTCTTTGATACACAATCTCATATATAGAACAGGTTCAATTATTATTGCTTAGTTAGCTATCCCGTTCTCTTTACCACAACTTTAACATTATATGAATTTCGATTTTTTTATAGGTCGATTAATGATTCGATCATATAATTATCATCAGAGATGGTTATGGTAAGAGCTAGGTCCAGGGCCTATAAGTTGAAAGATTTATCTTATATCTTTCAACTTTGGGTGATTATGGATTATAGCAAAATGGTTATGAAAACCTTCCAACACTTCTTATTTTGGTGAAGTTGTTGGAAGTGAGTACTTCAATGCAGCAATGGGTCAATCTCGGAAACAACCTCTCTGTTTTCTTAAACAGGGGTATGGTT
>ONZK01002880.1:52241-66500 GCA_900322385.1 Pharnaceum exiguum
TTGCAAAATACCTCTGTCATGAGTCTCTCTGCAAACCGAATCTTCCATTCTTATATCACCCATGCATAAAATGGGCTCAGAAATTCCATTAGGCTACAGCTACAATGTAGGCGTTCCAAGCATCACACTGCTGAAAACTTGAGACCTCTTCATATTTATCATCTCTTGAGGCGCCGAATCCCTTGATGCTTCTATTTTGCTCAGTGTTGGGCATCTCTTTTATCCAGAAATGCACAGCTCTGAATCCTGCTTCTTCCAAACAGTCCTTGATCTCGGGTAAAGACCATCTGCAAAGTAACCCAGCTTTTGAGGTGGACATCAACTTGCATAGAAGCAGTCTTTTAATTTATATAAAAGAAAAAGCAGGAGCGTTATCAAATGGTAATAAACACAGAGATGTGCCACTTACAGCCTCCAGCTATATGAGAAAGCATTGCGGATTTTCTTCTGTGTCTTACGTAGCTGATAATGAAGACTGATTCTTGTCTTCCTCTGAACAGCATCAAATTCTGCTTGCTCCCAGGTGTACTGAAAACAGTTCATGTAAATACCCATAAAGGGATTGGAATGTATATAGCACACAGGTACTTGGCATTCAAGAATCTAAGACAATAATTTTTGTCACTAATTTTTACAGACACAGAGTTCCGACACTATAATCAAGACTCTATAACAAATACTTTAAGAAACTGTTAACCATGTAATAGCCATCTAGAAAACAATGGAAATATAGACAGCACTCGAGACATGTGGAAAAGATAAAAAAAAGTCTTGACTCGTGACCTTACAAAGAAAAGCACATGGAGTAATTGTTAACAAATTACTAACTTTCAGGAAATCCCAACAACGCAACCAATCGAGAACCACATAAAAGTTTACAAAGGCACAAATTTAACAAGAAACAGAGCAGCCATGTAACCCAAAACCAGTCAGGCCAATTCTATTCATAATGGAGTTGCACAGGCTAATTACAGTTTATGATACAAAATAATGAAACTATAAAAATAATTACTTGTCCAAGTGTTATGCTTGTTTGCTTGTAGTGTCTATATCGACACTTCCAATTCATTTATTACGTCATACCATAACCCATGTCAAATAGAACGTCCTGATGCTAAATTGCAGCAAAGAACAACTACATCCTGTTCTCCTTACAAACGACGGAACAAGCAAGACGCGAGAAGGCAATTATGGAGAGATCAAGGTCTGCCATGCCAAGTCAAATCTAAGCCCCTATATGCTTTAGAAAATTGTCATGCATAAAACTTAATTGTCACGCATAACATACCGTGAAATTTGAAAATTTTCTCTGCAGCTTTAGTTCCCTCTCCGATGATGTACCACCATATAGATCCATGGCAAATATGCCACCTTTCTTCGACAAGGACGCAAGAGCATGCTTGAAATATAACACAAGCTCTTTTCTCTCATGCAGGCAGCAGCAACTGTAATTGAAGGCACAAACAATATCTCTTGTGGGTAGAGGCAGGTCCTGCTTCATAATTCCGCCACTGGAACATGTACCTCGCACAGCAGGTTCTGACGGAACACCTTCAGTTAAGTCTTTATTATCACTGATTTTTACTTTCTGAATGAGATCCTCTGGTTCAGATTTGACTAATTTAGCTCTACCAGGTTGCAGAACATTTCCATGAAACAGTGAAATTGTTGAACTCCTGTCATCACCAACTCTCTCCACGTTGTTCTCCATGCACCACAAAAGTGCCTCAAGGTCCAGATCCACACCTACAGCAGTCCTTCGAGCATCAGTTCGAAGCCACTCTGTACTGTCAAACAAGTACAGTCAGATTAGTTCCCTCGCTTTGAAGCCTTGTTAATCTTAAACCAAAACATCATTAATCACCAAGCAGGTAAAGAGGAGGGGGAACAGGAGAAACTGAACAATTTCACATCGTAATTCAGTGTTTTATCTTTCACACGTCCTTTACCTTGAAGCCTTTGCCAATCTTGAACTACAACACTCATCACCATGCAGGAAAAGGGACAATGGGAAAGAGGGAGAAGCGAAAGCCACATATCCTCTAACTTTAATCTTAAATGCCTAATCGTTGAATCATCACATTATTGTTAAATGGGCTTTGCTTGACTACAACAGCCACTATGCTTAATAAGTGACGGTAGATCATTTTTATATTAATACAGCATCAGGTATAGGCTACATAGCACACCATGAACTCCACACCTGAAGATGTGATTCAACAAGTATTTATTAAATGCTAGGAACTTCTCATTTAAGTAGCCCACTGGAAAACAAGAAAGATAGATACACTTTCCCAAAGAATAAACTAGGATGAATCCGCAGCTGCACATTGCAAAGAAGTACAAGTATTCATTTCCCTCGAAACCTTTTGAAGGTAAAGAAGCACGATGCAACGAGAACATCCAACCAGTCACACCATATCCAAGTTTAAGCAAACCACACTACAAACACAGAGGATCAAAATGAGGAATGAAAAATCAGTTGCTTCCTTTCTAATTGAGTATTCCAAGCAACATCATCTAAGATTTTCACCATCCATATTAAACACAACATCAGAGTTACATACAAGTCCCTGCGGAATAATGAATGTTACTAACAGAGTCCCATATTGCCCAAACCAAATGTGCGAAGATTAAACCAGCAACTAAATGAACAGATTGCATCAATAAAGGTAGAATCTTTAGTTGCCTGAAATTCCACACATGAATTCTTAGACTTCCTACTTGTCACAAAGTATCATATATGCTAACTTTTTGCTTGCCACTAGTAGTACTCCTGAAGTACATCTTTACAAAAAAAAAAACATAAACTTGACCTATACAAAGCCAAACAAATAAGTAACATCATTAAGGTAGAGTTGAAAGTTACCTGAGAAGGGCAGTGCCACAAAAATCCTCCTGGAGATGAAGAGGTGCCCTTCCACCAACATACATCAAGAAAAACTTTTGCAAGTAGCTTATGTCTCCTTTAGGTGACTACATCAAAAAACACACAAATATATCACCATACCAAACTTAATCAAATTCACAATATCATACACCTACACTCAAAAGGTCCTACAACCAAGTTTTTATCACATACCCAGATAACAAATACTGTAATACTTAGCAAACTCAACCATTTTTTTCATTATGCAAATGCAATAATCATACACTTAATCAATATCCCATCACCTCAGCTGACTAACTCAAAATCCACCAAATACCCATTTCATATTACACAAAACTACATTATATACACTGATACACATATATCAAAAATCAACAGACACCCACATAAATTTACACCAAATTTATCCATTTCAACCCAACCCCACAAAATAAAACAGGGAAAAAATGAAGTACCTGAACAGACTGCTGATAAAGATCAAATTTTGAAGGGACTAACACACTGTCACTCAAAGGGTTTAGTTGGTTTTCTTCAGTTTGGTCATCATGTTGCTCTTGCTCTTCTTGTTGCTGTTCTTCTTCTTCTTCATCACTGTTGGAGGAAAGAGAGAGGGATGCAGGTGGACATTGGCGATTGAAGAAACTGTCAGTATCATCTCCAAAGTCTTCAGTAGGGAAGTGTGAGTTTCTTTGTCGTGCTGTTGGGTTTTGTTGGTGCCTTTGTTTCTTCCCATGTTTCCCCATTTTTCTTCAAAGGCTGCAAGCTTGTAGTTGTGTTTGTGTTTTAGTGTTATTTTTGGCTGATTATTATGATGAGGTTTTGTTAGTGTTTTTTACTTACCGTTGTTTTATTTGACAAAAAAGTCCAGTGGGCCTACTTTTATTATTTTACTTGTTTGGATAGTCCATATATGTTGAGGGCCTTCACTTGAGGCCCAAACTTTCATTCCCCTGAAGCGATGGTGATTTTTTCTTTTTTCTTTTTTAAAAGCTTAAAATATACGGAGTACATAATCTTTCCTTTTCAATTCTTTCCTTTATTGCAATTTTTTTTTTTTTGCTTTGATTTCCTTTTCGTTTCCTATTCCAAAAAATCGTAATAACTCCTCGTAATATTTTAGCACGCTTAAATATAGGTAAATATATATTGACATAATAAAGCCCTAATAGGCTAATAATATAAGGTATCTTACTTTACTTAGTTCAGTATATTGCAATAACAAAGATTTTCTATGGGTTCTCAAAAAAAGATTTTCTGTTGAGATATAAGTAGCCGTGACAATATAACTCTTCCCTACAGTGATTCTGTCTCATATATATTTGACCTCCCATCGATTTCAATCTCCAATTAGAAAATAATAATGGATACTAAAACAGCATGTTTGGTTTTATTTTTCATAGTCGGTGTAGGTTTAGTCGTGTTTTTAGTTGGACTACCCCCAGTAATTAGCAATGACCCCTTGAGGTTCCAAGTGCAACAAGTTTTCCCTAACACTCCCTTTTCAATAACTACCAACAACACCTCTACCGGATATGTCACATTCGGCTTTAACACAACCCTTTGGGTCAGAAATCCATGCATGGGTTTTGTTTACCAGGGTGACGCCAAAGTAGATGTCTACTACCGCCACCCTAAGTACCCGAAAGTAGCTGACTATTACCTTACCTCATCTTCTCCCTTGAACGATTTCGGAGTTCCTGATACAACTTGTAAACTCATGAAATCTCGATACGTCCAGAGTCATATTTCTGTCATTTTTGATGCCTCTTCACTACAGGTTTGTGATGAGTCTACATCGCTTTTAATGCAGTCGGACTTGCGGAAAGGGGAGGTGACTCTTGTCTTTGAGATTGTGGCGGATTACAGGAGGAAATCGACTGTCCCAGCCAAGCTCAGAGCTAAGTGTGATGAGATGAAGATTATGGTTCCTTCGGGTGCTGTTGCGGGAGAGCCCAGGAAAACATGCAACGTAGTTTGGGATTGTTACAGGTGGTTTCACTTTTGTCATACTAGAGTCATCGATGATTAGGTTCAGGGCCTATTAAGTTGAAAAATTTATCTTATATCTTTCAACTTTAGGTGATTATGGACTATAGTAAAATGGCTATGAAAACCTTCCAGCACTTCTTATTTTGGTGAAGTTGTTGGAAGTGAGTATTTTAATGCAGCAATGGGTCAATCTTGGAAACAAGCTCTCTGTTTTCTTAAACAGGGATATGGTTGCGTACATCCCGTCCCCGAGCACCCCCATCTAATGGGGATACACTCGATTGTTGTTGTTGTAGAGTCATCGATGATTAGAACTCGTGCTCATATGGCTATATATGCATCGATAGAAAGGCCGCCAATTCATTTTGTTTTTTGTATTGGTTAATTTGTGACTATCAACGATGTTTATGATTCAGGTGAAGTTTTTGTTTATGTCTAATAATGTTATTCAGGTAAATTAATATAAAACCAATCATACATTGTGTCAACACTGTCAAGGCTCAAGCAATTTTGAGTAAAAATTGTGTGACCCCATTTTATATATGAGACTAAGTAATGTGCGTTATTATTCTATAGCCGAGGGATCATTATTGTGTAATCGAGGGATTATTATTATGTAACCGAAAGATCATTAATTTTATATAATTCATAGATGCATCCATGATCCACCAGTCCTAAAATCAAATTCAACTCTTCTCATGGACTAGTAACTGGAGAAATTATTGTACCCCTACAGGCTTCCATGCATATTTTAATGCTTACAAAGTGTACTTACTTTTGATACACCCAAGATTTCAATAAAATTCAGTTATTCTCGTTCTATTGATGGTAAAAGTGATAATGATAATCATTTATATTTCTTTCTATATCATTGAAAAGGTCTCGTTATGTTATTAGAAGTTCGGTTCAATACATTGATATTGTTGTTATAAAAAAAAATGTTATAACAAACCCCTAATAAAAGGGATCTGTATCTTACTTTAGTATTATTGTAGTAATAATGTTTTTCTATTGGTTCTCAAAACAAAAAGATTTTTCTATTGACCTCTCATCGATTTCAATCTCCAATTAGAAAGTAATGGGTAACACTACTAAAACAGTATGTTTGATTGTTGCTCTATTACTCTGCATAGGTTTTGCCGTAGTTATATTTGGACAACCCTCAGCGCAGAGCAAAGACCCCTTGAAGTTCCAAGTGCAACAAGTCTTCCCTAACACTCCTTTTTCAATAACAACCAACAAAACCTCTACCGGATATGTCACTTTCGGCTTTAACACAACCCTTTGGGTCGGAAACCCATGCATTGGATTTGTTTACCAGGGTAATGCCAAAGTAGACGTCTACTACCGCCACGCTATGTACCCGAAAGTAGCTGACTATTACCTTACCTCATCTTCTCCCATGGACGATTTCGGAGTTGCTGATACAACTTGTAAACAATTGAAAATTGATGATCAATATGTCCAGAGTCAGATGTCTGTCATTGTTGCTGCCTCTTCACTACAGGTTTCTGATGAGTCTACATCGCTTTCGATGCGGTCGGATTCGCAGAAAGGGGAGGTGACGCTTGTCTTTGAGATTATGGCGGATTACAGGATGAGATCGAGTGTCCCAGCCAAGCTCAGAGTTAAGTGTGAGGAGATGAAGATTATGGTTCCTTCTGGTGTTGTTGCGGGAGAGTCCAGGAAAGCATGCAACGTGGTCTGGGATTGTAACAAGTGGTTTCACTCTTGTTATAATCGGATTCTTTGATGATTAGAACTCGTGCTTATATGGCTAGGCATCGATAGAAAGGCAGCCGATTTAATTTGTTTTGTGTATTGTTTTTTTTTGGTTTTCTGTTTTGTGTATTGTTTAATTTGTGACTTTCAACGATGATTATGATTCAGCTGAAGTTTTTGTTTTAATGTCTACTAATGTTATTCAGGTAAATTAATACAAAACCAATCACACATAATGTCAAGGCTCAAGCAATTTTTTAGATAATTCATAGACCATTAGACCTGACACTATGATCCAGCAATCCTAGAAACAAATTGAACTCTTCTCATTTTGTAATTGAAGAAATTATTGTACACCTACAGGCTTCCATCTGTTAAAGCAGCTTACAAAGTGTACTTTTGATGTACACCCAAGATTTCATGGTATTCCTGGCATGACCCCTAGTATACAACGACAACATGACATAATCATCGTACCAGCTTTCTAAACTTAAAACCTCAAATCATCAGCATAAACAGCAGTTTCACAGCCAAATATATGAAACTCCCAATCATGCGGCAATTGCTACTTTCTCCGCCTTCTTGCTAGATGATTTTACTACCTTCCCAGTGGGTGGTGTGGGTGGTGCTTCTGGCTTCTCGATTCCTTGGATATCAGTAATTCTCAATCTAGTCAGTTCCTACAAATCATCAACCAATTTATCATCAGCGGAAAAATTATACCACTTCAAACGTCCAAATGCATAGAGCAAAGACAGTGATGCCTTTACCTGCCGGTGACCATTGGTCCTCCGGTAGTTCTTTCTCCTCTTCTTTTTAAATATAATCACCTTGGCATCTAGAGCCTGGCAAGGACAAGGTCAGAAATTAGATATTGTACTTACAAGTTACAACTGACATAGTTGCCGCTGGAACACATCAGACTGAATTTTCACTTATTTCTTTTCATTTTACCTCCCAACCACATCAGACAGACTAATCACATAGCGAACTAAACCATGAGCGACCTTGTCACAAGTACGAGATTTGATAAACATGCATCACAAAAGCACTATGAAAAAGAAGCTTCAACCTTGAAACATTAGAGTGACTTTTAAAGCCATAAGAAGCTATAAAAACTAAGATTCGGTGAAATCATAGATCAGTCCAGACATAAGGGAGGTTGGGAAGTTGACGGCCAAACATGCAGATGCTCAAATTGCCAAGTAACACATAAAGCCTCAGTTGAAAAGTAATGAAAGAGAGAGAAGAAAAAAAAGAAGAAGAGAGAGAATAGCCGGAGTTGTTACATGCTCCTCAACAATAGCATGGACTGCTCCCTCTGGCAATATAGGCCGGCCAATGATTGTCTGAGTTGCCGATCCAAGCATCATTACCTTGTTTAAGATAAGCTGCAACAAGAAACCATGGGAACAAAGTTAAAAAGGATTTTGAAGAACTTTGGAGGCATGTCATCTTGGCATAAGACTATTAATTGTGCAATATTAATAGCTTGACGAATTCGTAAATCCACTCCCTTAAACATAGCAGATCACGAAGGGGTCAAACAGATTCTAACTACTAAAAGTTGCAGAGCCAGGATCTTTATTTTCTAGCATTGTAGCAAGTGAAACCCAGTCAACTAAAAATAAACCATCAATACTGAGTGCAGATCCTCGGCGGTGTTTTGGTGGGGTAAAGTTGTGCAGTAGAAACATAATTTGAGGGTACTTTCGTAAATTTTCTAGTTTTTTTAAGTTAAAATCACAAAAGCTCTCATATTTATTCCTACTACACCACTAAACCGCATGCTTTATCACAGAAGATCCCAACTTATCCCTACTACTTTACCTGTTTACCATATCAACAACGCCAAGTCTCAGCCAATTGGTTTAATGAATGATAGACAAGCTGCATATCAATCAATCCCAATTGTCCATGTTGAACAAGTTCCACTTTCGAGCTAAAGGATCCAAATTCAATCTAGTACCCGTCTAGTGAATTAAATACACAAGCAAAACCATGAGTCATGACTGAATCTGACTAGCCATGTCAATTGGGATAACTTCTGGAAAAATGATATCCTTTTTTCCAACTGAATGGGATAAAACTCATAATCCAAATTCCAGTAATGAGCTCATATGCCAACAGAAAAGAACAAGCAGTATACATACAACTACATCAAGCCCTTCACCTGCTTTTAAAAAAAAAAAAACAGAGAGGTTGTTCCAAAGATTGACCCTAAATACATTATACAAAGATTAGGAAACACACACACACACACAGTTATCCTCTTTAACTTTCCAGATCCTAAACAAAACACAGCCTCCATACACATATCCAGACTAACAACATAATAACTGCTCAAACTTAATTGAAATCTACAAGTCACTCCTTGGTTTAATCTACTGAACCAGTTCCTTAGTCCATACTTCGCAGTCACTCTCTGAACTGATGACAAAGGCACTTTAAGGCAATCAGCCAAGCTACATGATCATCAATTTATCAAGGTCTCCACTCAGGAAAAGAGAGAATCAAAATCTAAAATGGCTTAGTTCAGTGTCAGCCCAACTGTCCAGCAAAACAAGCACCAATCTTCTGGTAAATAACTACTTGAAACAGGTTCCAAGTACTGAATTTTTGACAGAAGATCATGTAATTACACATTTACACGAAACAAGATCATATAAATAATGGCATTTGTAGATACATTGACTTCTAATCAACCACATCGCCACAAAGAGAGTAATGTCCCAATTGTCAAACAACCTAATCATCCACGGTCATTGTTGTAGTAGAAACACTACATACCTCAAACGGCTCAAAGCATCAAGTAATTCATCATTTGCTTATAACTCTGGAAACACAAAACTCCCATAGCATCTTAGTTGGACTTTGAATAGAAATTAAGACCCGGGATTAAACCAGATTATCACCAATCAGACTTATACTTAGTCATTCCTATCATTTTTTTGAACTTATCATACGCATACAAGAACAATCCGAAACCACAGCAAAACCAACCCCATTGCATACATATCCTCTACTACGCCTCTCTTATTCCGTCAATCAAATATGCCAAAATTAACTCACACCACACCAAATGAGATCCACACAAGCACACGAATGCACACACACACATGCACCTCCAAGTCTAATCCATGCCAAGGAGATGTGATTTGGTTTGACGCACTGGCTGGCACCGCCCTACCACAACTCTAAATGCCTCATAGATAACTAAATCTACAAAAAAAAAGTCATCTTGCTTAACTTTCCTGATCCTTGACAATATATGGCCTCAGTCAGAGTAGGTAAAACCTTATTCCCTACACGTGTCCAGACAAACAAGATAACTGCTACTCTGCTAGGACTTAGTAGAAATCTATAGCTTATCTCTTGGTTTAATCCACTGAACCAGTTCCTTAGTCCTCACTTCTCAGAAACTCTTTCCACTAGATCACCAGCCAAGCTAAATCTTCAAATTACCAAGGTCTCCACTCAAAAATAGAGAGAATCAAAGTCTAAAATGGTTTAGCTTAGTGTCAGCCCAGCTGTCCAGCAAAGCAAGCACTGACATACCTACTTGAAACAGGTTCTAAGTACTCAGTTTCTGATAGATCATATAATTAAACGAAGCAGGATCACATAAAGGCATTTGTAGATACATTGACTTCTAAATCACCCACATAGCCAGCCACAAAGACAGCTCATGACAGTATCTCAATTGCCAAACAATAAAATCATTCGCAGTCATTGTACATAAATGGTAGAAACACTACATACCTCAAAGCATCAAGTAATTCAACATTAGCTCATAACTCTGGAAATCATAACGATAACACGAAACCCCCATAGAATCTTACTTGGACTTTGAATAGGATTAGACAAGATTATCGCCAATCAGACTTATTCTTAGTCATTCCTATCATTATTTTCAAGTTAGAGTAATTACATGTAATACGCATACAAGGATACAACACAGAAACACGAACATCAAGCCAGTGAAAACAATCCGAAACCAAACGAAAACCAAAACCTATTGCATACAAATCCTCTACCATGTCTCCAATACCCTGTCAATCGAATCCGTCAAAATTAACTCATACACACCAAAATCTAAGACCTTTCTCCAGCATCACCCATTACAAACACAACCAACAACAACAACAACATCAACCAAGTGTAATCCCCATTCGATAGAGGTGCTCAGGGGTAAAGGATGTACACAACCATTCACTAGCCGTTGCCGAGATTGACCCAAAATGCATAGCTACATTGAAATATTGACTTCACGCAAAATAAGAAGTACCGGAAGGTATTTTAGCCAGTTTGATTTAGTCCATAATCACGTAAGACGAAAGAAAGCGATAATTCTTTCAAATTCATAGACAATGGCGCATCACAAAAACAACCAATATACTCTAAACAATCAACTCGGAAAACTAACAAGATACCGAAACCATTAGCTCACAATCAACAAAACAAGTAAGGGAAGGGAAAAAGGGCACTTACTTTGTCATTGACATCACAGTGCTTGAGCTTCTCCACATAAATACAGTCCCCATTGCTCACCTTAAACTGATGTGACCCAACCTACACAACACCCACCACATAACATTCATCAAATGTCAAAACAAATGACTTTATTCGTCTGGGTATTTCACTAAACCAGTAAAGATTCAGTCTTTTTTCTCTTCTGGGTATCTCATATAACAAATTGACTTACAATTAAGTGCCTCCAATTTTCTGTTTAATTTACTAAACCAGTAAAAATTCAGTCTTTTTCTCTTCTGGGTATTTCATAAGCAAAATGACTTACAATTAAACCAGTAAAGATTTAGTCTTTTTCTCTTCTGGGTATTTTACATAACACTCAAATAATGATTGTAGAGGTAAAAAGATTGAAACTTGACACTTTCACCATGCAAACAAACTAACATAAGCATAGCAAAACAACCCAAATAACAAATGAAATAAGCAAGCAAGTAAAGTGGGCTGAGCTGGACCTGAACGACGGCAAAGACGGGCTCATAGGGCTTAAAGACACGATCACTGGGCCGCAGAGGCCCAATAACCTTATACCCAATATCAGAAGCTTCTTGGATCTTTTCTTCAACTGTATACGCTCTTTTGACGACATTAGCCTCATTTCCACTTTCTTGCATTTCCATTTCCTCATCCTCGCTAGACCCATCTTCGTAATCTTCTTCATCGTCTTCTTCATCAGCTTTGTCGCTGTTGTGGTCGTTGTGGGGAGGTGTGGAGAAGAAGCGGGAGGAGAGAGAGTGGAATGGGGGGAGAAGGGGGGAAGGTTGGAAGTGAGAGTTGTTGGTGATGAGGGATTTGAGAAGGGAAGGGGGAGGGGGATGTGAGGTGAGGAGACGTGTGGTTGTGTGACGGAGGGTTGTGAGGAGGAAGATACGACGGGTGGCAGCCATTTTTGGTGAGGAGAGAGAGTGGAGTCGGGGAAGTGGAAATGAGGAGTGAAGAAGAAGGGTTTAGGGCTTTAGACTCTGTTGGGTTTGAGTAGTAATGGCCTAATGGGCTTCGAATAGTAAGTAACTCATATCATGATTGAGTATCTATTTCATCCTTTTGCACCAAATAAACCATCATATCTATATTATTATATTATATACTAAAAGAGGTTACGGATAGAGAAAATTGGAAAAGCCTTGCCTTTTATAATCCGGCTTATGCTTAGGTGGAAGTTTCGGGTTGGTTAGAAACTCCAGTTAAACTATTAAAATTGCCATAAATTAGTGTTTTTTAAAAAAAAGAAGTTAAAAAAAAAAGAATAAAAAAATAATCTTTTACTTCCAAAATCAATAAAGCAAAAAAAAAAAAGAATCTTTGAATGTTTGTTTTAGCAAATACGAATTCTACATTTTTTCCTAATTTTTTTTGGTTGATTATTTGACCTGTAAAATACACAAAGAAACTTTATAATTAAAAAAAAAATCTTTGATTATTCTTCTCAGCTTCACTATTTTTGTGTTGCGATTTGGGCATTATTGTTTTCATTAGGTACTAGTGTACTACTCCATATAAATGTGTAAACAACCATGTACAACCATGCATGTACCGGCAAAATACTAATGACAAAATTGAAGAGTTAAGACTTGGTGGCATGGCGGAAATAAGGGAAACACATGAGTTCGCGGAATATTGTTCTATCTGTACATGGTATACTCGGGGTGTGCCTTCTTTTGTTTTCTCTCTTAATTTAAGCCCAACTTCTCAAAATATTGATAGAGACCCAATATTTAATTATTTACTTACAAAGTATCGTTTACGCTCTAATGTACACCCGTGTTTACGATATAATTTGCCTGCATATAGCCACTTTTATAACTTTATATATCTGCATTTTTTTAGTTGAGTTCATTTCAGTTCACTTTTTTTTGTTTAATTCAATAAATTTTAGTTATAATTTTTTTAAGTTGAACTCATTTCAGTTCACAGACGAATAAAATACATCCTAAGTATCTTTTAGTTCAGCGTAGTTTTAGTTATATTTTTAATTGCATTTAGTATTTTTCAGTTCAGATTAGTACTTTTCATTTCAATTCAGTTTTTTTTCAGTTCAGTTTAGTTTCAGTTCAGGTTTTGATAGAAAAACGAATTAAACCCTTAAAAATAGTAGCAAAAAGCTAGCTAGGGAAATCCTAAATAATGTTAGTGGTATTTTTATTTTCCATATTTCATTGTCAAACTAATTGAACAAATAGTACCCCTTTTCCTCCCTCCCAAAAAGACTACATTTTGATTTGACTCAATCACATTATATAAAGCAGTACAATAAAAAATTGTTTATCCTACCAAAACAAAATAAATCGAATTTGATAACAATAGTAAGGTTCCTTGGATCATCAATTGATCGATTTGTGAAATAATTTTATTTCATTACCCTTAATTTTCCAATACCGTGCATCGCACGGGAGCTGCACTAGTTACTATGAAACTTAACTTGCATAGAAAATAAAAATCTATTGATAATAAATAAATAAATAAAATGAAACTATTGATAATAATTACATTTCATGAATTACTATAGTGGAGAAAGAGAATTGTCAGTTCAAATGTTAGGGCTATTATCACAAAAAAAAATTAGATGTTGCTGGAAGATGGTGGGTTCTTAAATTGATAATCAATGTTTAATTGGAAAAAAATATACATTTTGGTATAACTTTGAGGAAGTACAACAACAGTCAAGGGTAAATGCCCATATAATGGAGGGTACTCGAGGTCAGGATGTACGCAACCATACTCTTGTTTAAGAAAACAGAGAGGTTGTTTTCGAGATTGACCAATTGTTGCATTAAAGTATTGACACTTCCAACAATTTCACCAAAAATAAGAAGAATTGGTAGGTCTAGTGCTTGAGGAAATAAGACATTTTATCATTTTCGTTAACAATATCAATGTTTGATATTTTGTGCTGTAACACCCCGCCCGTTGCGGCGGAGGTCACCATACAGTCTTAGTTTTGGGACTGGCCCCACAGACCACCACATTTTCTTCAAGCGGGCTTTGTCCTCACTCACCCGCACCCTGAGAAAGACTTCCCAGGAGGTCACCCATCCTAACACTACTGCACATCTAGCACGCTTAACTGTGGAGTACTTATGGGATGAGCTTCCTGAAAAGAAGGTGCACCTTGGTGGTATAGGTAGTCC
>ONZK01002880.1:70772-85826 GCA_900322385.1 Pharnaceum exiguum
TTTTTTCTTTTTGTTTGAAAGAATCTAGTCATCGTCTTATTTTTACTTATTAATATTTTTTTCGTTTTTTTTAAAGAAGTTAGTCCCTCCGCCCTTGTCGACTTATGACAGGACAGAGGGTTACCTATGTTATATGGTATATGTTGGTTGTAAATGAAGGAAAGAGATCGAATATATGGAATCTAGTATATTAAGGAAAAGACATATCAATTTCATTAGCTCTGCTATGTAGTTACACCATATGAGTGGAGAGATTTGGAAGTGACACCATATGAGTACTCAAGTAAAATCAGTCTACCATGCTGTTAGGTGATGGAAGGATCTAAATGATGGTGTTGTCCAAGGGAGTGCAACAAAAGACCCATTATGGAAGGAGTTATGGAAACTACAAGTCCCACCGAGAATTAGAATGTTTGGATGGAGGTTTCTTCATAGGGCCCTTCCAACTAAATAAAACATTTCTAAGCACATTAAGGATGCTAGCCTAAAATGCGAACCTTGGAGTGCCCTTTGATGGAAAGTCTATGGCAGACTAGTCGTTAGTCGAGAGGGGTTTGGGGGGCTAAAGGGTTGACGGTGAGAGCATGGGTTGGACGTGCGGTGTTGGACGGTGGATGCAATGACCCATGTTTGTTCTTAGCAGCTGCATGGTCTTGCTGGAGCTCGAGATGCAGTGCCATTCATGGGGAGTTTTCGAAGGTCTCCAAATCGCTGGAGTATGCCCGTAAGTTTGTCGATGAGTATCGCATAACAATGGAGAAGAGCGAGGTCCCGAGTGTGGTCTTGCAATCGACATGGCGTCCCCCACCACAAGGGGTTTGGAAACTTAACACTGACGCAGGGTGTTTGGGAGACTGGGGATTCGGCTGGGGCTGCGTAATTCGAGACATTGAGGGATATCTTTTTGCTGCCGGAGTACACCAAGAGCAAGGAGAGCTCGAGCCCGAGCCAGAACTTAATGAAGCCAAGGCCTTGTTGTTTGGGCTAAGACATGCGCTGGATACTGGCTTGTGGAAGATTGCGGCAGAATATGATTGTGTTGGGCTAATCACGAAGATCGAAAAGCGTCAAGTTCCAAGGAATGCAGTTGGTTTTATTATAGAGGATATTTTAGCTATTTCATCTCAGTTTGATTTTATTTCGTTTATGCATGTTCGTAGGACTAGAACTAAAGTTGCTCATAACTTAGCTAAGTTGCAACTAGTAGATCTCGTAGATAGGATTTAGATAGAAAACTAGCCGTCTGAGATTGAGGACTTGGCCTGCAATGACTTTACGAGTTATCTTGAAATGAATTGAACTCCTCCCTCAGGTGCGCTTTCTCTAAAAAAAAAGTTAATAATTATTCATGCAGCTACAGAAAAACCATGTTAACCCTAATCATGGCAACGAAGGTCAGAAAAGATTTGGCTATGAACATGTAAAGAAAGATAAAAGCGAGAAAAGAACGAAAAGGCGAAAGAGTTAACACGAGGGCAAACCTATTTATATTTGATTCATTCATACCAAACGGGGTTCATTGCTTGCTTGTTCCAATCATTCAATAAGATTAGCCTACAGATTGAAATTAATTATGAAGTATTATATGTATAAGCTACTAAGCTAGAATGGTTTTAGTTATTATGGAGATACAACAACAACAACGACAACGGAGTGTAAATCCTCATTCAATGGGGGTGTTCAGGGTCAGGATGAACGCAACCTTACCCCTATTTAAGAAAATAAAGAGGTTGTTTTCTAGATTGACCTATCGTTGCATCGAATTATTTACTTCCAACAACAACAACAACAACAACAACAACAACAACCGAGTGTAAATCCTCATTCAATGGGGGTGCTCGGGTCCGAATGAACGCAACTTTACCCTGTTTAAGAAAACAAAGAGGCTGTTTCCGAGATTAACCTATCATTGCACCGAATTATTTACTTCCAACAATTTCACCAAAAAATAAGAATCTTTTATATATCATTATGAGCATATTTATTTACAATCCTACCCAATACCATTTTCCACCAAAAACCACCCTTTCCCACTCAATTGAAGGGTATTTCAGTCACTGTACAAATTTATTAATTTGTGTCTAAAGTAAAAAGGGAATAAGATTAGAAATGGAGGGAGTACATGTTATGAATTACATCGATCTCAAAGTTATGAGAGAAGGAAGTGCCAAATAAACGGTTGGATTTGTCATTCAAGCAATCTTAGAACTTTTTCCTCACAAAAATAAATAAATAAATAGAACTTTCAATTTTGTTTTGATTTTGTTTCATTCATAGAGATAGTGTAGCTAAACACCAAACATACAATTTTGTTGATTGTTTTTTTGTTGGACATTCCCAGTGTATTTCTTGACATTGCCACTATCGATTTTGGTGATTTTTTTATCTTAATGAATCAATCACATCATCATGGATTTGCATAAATAATTACACAGTCTCACATATGAAACAGATCCGCACAATTATTTTCCATATAATAAAAATGTTTACACATTCCATATAAAAAAAAGTTGACAGATATTTAAGTTAGTCAGCCTCCCCAGCCATCAACCATCCGAATAATCCAATCCAATCGAATTGACAATTTGACACTACAATTCGAAGCTTCCTTCCCTCTTTATAAAGTCGCTACCTTTCCTTTCCTTTCTTTTCCTTTTTCTTTTCCCCAAAACTCAGATCGACGACCAACCTCTCACACGACACACACAAATTCACAATCACAAAAATTCACAAAAACCATCCTCGACTCCTCTCTCTCTCCTCTCCTCAAACGCGTTGAACAAAAACCCGATCATATGAACACCTAACCCTAAATTAAAAACCCAAATCCCAAATCAAAATTAACTATGTACAGCAACTTCAAAGAGCAAGCAATAGAATACGTAAAGCAAGCAGTAACAGAAGACAATGCAGGGAACTACGCGAAAGCCTTCCCTTTATACATGAACGCCTTGGAGTATTTCAAAACCCATTTAAAATACGAGAAGAATCCCAAAATCCGGGAAGCGATAACGGCCAAGTTCACGGAGTACCTCCGTCGGGCGGAGGAGATTAGGGGCGTGCTTGACGGTGGGGGAGGGGGCGGTGGTGGTGGTGGGCCAGCTGCGAATGGGGACGGGGCTGCTGTTGCTGCGAAGCCGAAGGGGAAGCCCAAGGATGGAGAGGGGGGTGATGATGCTGAGAAGGAGAAGCTGAGGTCTGGGTTGAATTCGGCGATTGTGAGGGAGAAGCCTAATGTGAAGTGGAGTGATGTTGCTGGTCTTGAGAGTGCTAAACAGGCTTTGCAAGAGGCTGTTATTTTGCCTGTTAAGTTCCCTCAGTTCTTTACTGGTGAGAGGTTTTGATTCATAGTCATTAATTAGCTTTAGTGATTGATTGATTGATTTGTAGTTGATTGCTTGGAAATTTGATGGGAATTTGATTTTGGATTTTGGATTAATTGATTGAAAATTTGGAAATTTGATTGAGATGGGAGTTGGGTTTGTTTTGTTTTAGTTAATTTAGTGTAGGGATGATTGGGTCTTGATGATGATGATGATTTTGAGTCTGAGTTTGTGTCTTTGATTGATTTGAGGATGATTGGTTGATTGGATTTTGGAATTTCAATTGGTTGAGTGAGATGTGAGTTGGATTTTTTTTGGTGTTGGGGGTTTTCTGTTTGTTAGTGTAGGAAAGATTGAGTTTTGATGATGAGATTGATTTTAGAGTGTGAGTGAGCTATTGGTAATTGGTTTGATGATGAATGTATGATTGTATTTTGGATTTTAATGTAGGAAAGTTTTTTTCTTTTTGAGATGGGTTTAGCAAGCTCATTATGTGGGACTTTTTGGAATTTTGAGTTACATGGGAGTTGGGTTTGTTCTGTTTGGGGTTTTTTTCGTTGGAGTGTCGAAATGATTGGGTCTTGAAGATGAGATTGATTTTTGAGTCTGAACCTCTGAGTGTCAAGTTTTATGGTTTTGGATTGATAATTGTTTGAGTTTGTGGAATTTTGATTAATTGAGATTGGAGATTGATTAGTTATTCTGAATCATTGATTGTCAAATTTAAGCTTGATTGGTTGGTTTTAGATTGATTGAATTTGTGGAATTTTGATGGTAATTTATTGGAACTGGAATTGGATTTGGGTTTGGAAGTGTTGATGGAGTGAGATTGGATTTGGGTTTGAGTTGTTGTGTTTTTTGGTATTGGAAAGTTTTGGTCTTGATGATTTTGATGGTTTGAGCGAATTTTGTATTATGGGTTTCAGCTTTAAGGTGATTAATTATGAATTTTGAGCTTATATAGATGACGATGATAATAATTGAGGGAGATTGGTTGGACTTTTGGAAATTTGGTGGTTATGGAATAGAATTGGAAAATTTGAGCTGAATTTGGGTTGGAACTAGTAATTGATTAATTGAGATGGGATTTGAGTTGGTTTTGTTGAGTTTTTTGGTGTTAGAAAGTTTGTCACTTGATGAGATGGGTTTTGCTCATTATGTTGGTGCTTTTGATGCTTTGAGTAGTCAATTTTCATGATTGGTACTTGTTAGTATGGTTATCTTGCTTAGAGGCGATTGATTTCTTTTTTTTTTGTAAATTGATTGAGATAGGAATGTTAGACGAATAATTGAATGGATTTTCATTGAAATAGCCTGTGGGTGTAGGCTAATTGAATAGGATTGAAGTTCAGATTCACCTTGGAATTGTTTTATTTTGATGATATGTGATTGGATTTGTTGTTTGGTTGAGTGTAATTGATTGGGATTAGAGTCTGGTTGCTGTTTTTTTCTTTCTTTTTTGTAGTTTGTGAACTTTGATTTTTGATGACTATTGGCCTACACAGGAGTTATGTTGGGTTTCTTGTCCAGTTAATCTTAGTTGTTAGTATGTTGCATCCTAGGTTTAGAAAAAGAATGGATTTTGGATAATTGTAAGTTGTTTTTTAACACTTGGTTGGATTTGATTTTTGTTGCGAGTAGATCATGGGAAGATGGATGCGGCTTGGAAGGTAGAAACTGTAATTAATTGATCTGGGATATGCTTGCTGAAAAAGGTTAAGCTTTGGATTTTTGAATTGGATGGGAGTTGGGTTTGTTCTGTTGGGTGTGTTTGAGTGTAGGAAAGATTGGTTCTTGGAGTTGAGGTTGATTTTTGAGTGTCAAGTTTTATGGTTTTAGATTGATAATTGATTGAATTTGTGGAATTTCGATTAATAGAGATTGGAGTTTGATTAGTTATTCTGAATCATTGATTGTCAAATTTAAGCTTGATTGATTGGCTTTAGACTGATTGAATCTGTGGAATTTTGGTGGTAGTGTACTGATGGAATTGGATTTGGGTTGGAAGTAGTTGATTGAGTGAGACTGGAATTGGGTTTGTGTTGTTGCGTTTTTACGTATAAGGAAATGATTTATGGGATGCATTTGGCAAGGTCATTATGTGGAAGTTTTTGAGGTTTGAGTGTATTTTTGTTAGTTGGTAATATGGGTTTCAGCTTGATGATTAATTATTGAATTCTGAGCTTATATTGATGATAATTATTGAGGGGAATTGGTTGGATTTTTGGAATTTTGGTGGTTATGGAATAGAATTAGAAATTTGAGTTGAATTTGGCTTGGAACTAGTAATTGATTAATTAAGATGGGAGTTGAGTTGGTTTTGTTGAGTTTTTTGGTGTTGGAAAGTTTTTGTCTTGATGATTTAGGAGATGGGTTTCATTTTGATGATATATGATTGGAATTGGTGTTTGGTTGAGTGTAATTGATTGGGATTAAAGTCTGGTTGCTGTTTTCTTTTTCTTTTTTGAATATCTAGCTTGTGAAGCTTGATTTTTGATGACTATTGGCCTACACAGGAGTTGTTGGATTTCTTCCAGTTAGTCTTAGTTGGTATGTTGCATCTTAGGTGTAGAAAAAGAATGGACTTTGGATAATTGTAAGTAGTCTTTGAACACTTGGTTGGATTTGATTTTTGTTGTGAGTAGATCATGGGAGAGATGGATGCGGCTTGGAAGGTTGAGATTTTAGATAATTGATCTGGGATACGCTTGCTGAAAAATGTTGAGCTTCCATCGGTGGATAAAGCCTGGTTCTTTCCTTGGTCCCCAATTTTCTCTTGTTAGTTTTATTGATCATTTACATTGCGAAAGATTGTGTTTTGAGGATAAGTTTTTGAAATAGGAGTTCGGTTAGTTACTTGGAGATTCTTGTGGAAGATTGGAGATGATTCTTGTGATGGGTCTCCTCAACGTGGTGAAATTTTGTATCTTTTCTAGTATGTATAGTTGTGCATTTTTTTTGGGGGTGAAGATTGGAGATGCTACTGCTATAATCTGATTGGGTTTTGTGGTTGGACGAGTTATGATATATTAGTTTACTGAATATGATGATTGCAGTTTTGAATTCTATACATGTTAATATCCTATATTTCTTCACCGTTCAGTTGGTTTCTCTCTGCGCAAGCTTAGATTGTTTGTATTTTATTTTTTCTGTGAGATGGGCCTTTGCTCATCTTTTACTAAGTGGATTTGTAGTGGACCCATTTTTTGGAGGGGTCGTGGTGGGTGGTTTCGTATTACTTCACTTCCCTATTGCCTAACTTTCTGCATCATCTCCTTGTCAACCTAGTTGAGTGTGAAATGGGTCATTTTATGTCATAGTATCAGTCTAAACTAAATAATTATAAAGTAGAGGATGAGGGGAAGGCAACGCATTAAGGTAGCTCTGGCTGATGGTTATCTCCTTCCCTATTTCTCCCATTCTTCTCATTTGATCTTGTTGTCTCTGTTAATTAACTCATTATATGTGCATTTCCCAGGTTGTTGTAGGTTGATTGTGAGGGATTTATGCTATCTCCATCTGGAGTGTCGTTTGATGTTGGAGCTGCTTTTTGATGTCTTGAAATCATGTTTCTCATTTTTATTATTTTTTAAAAGTTAGGCTATTTTTATATTTACAGTTGGGTGACCAGCCATGGGTGAATCCGAAGAAATGTTTGATTTTGCTGCTTAACGCACTATGAAATAGTATCCACATGTTAATCTAGTATTTGATTTCTTCTTTTAGGTAAGAGACGGCCATGGAGAGCTTTTTTATTGTATGGGCCTCCTGGTACAGGAAAGTCATATCTAGCCAAGGCTGTTGCAACTGAGGCAGACTCCACATTCTTTAGGTGAGTCATTTGGAAATTGAGTCGGTGGTATTTCCATGTTCTTATGGATGATCTTTTTATTAAGCGTCTAACGAAAATGTTAATTGAGTTTGGGCTGTAACTGGTGCTTCTGGGTTTATAAATTATAAATTGTCTTTTCTGATGGCATAACAAAGACTTCACACATTAGGTCAGTCTGAGATGTTTCAAAAAGAGGTATAAAATTATCAGAAAATGAGGACCACATGGTTGGCTTTTGTTACTAAGTGGCAGTGTAGACTGAGGAGTGAGGTCGTGGCCTGGTGGGTTGTGGTGACGGTGAGAGAGGACCAAGGGAATTGGAAAGGGAAAAGGGGGCTACGGTTTGAATTTAGGGGCTAGGTATCAGGTTTTAAAATTGTAACCTAGCACTTTTTTTAAAAAGTCAAACACAGCGTGTTCCTTACTGTTGCGTGCGCACACGCCATGTCTGATACTCCACACGCTTGTATGCAAAAGGATTTCATGTGCATTGGGTGTAAGAAGGGTGTCACTCAGCCAGGACACATGTCCGTGCAGTTTCAGGCGTCCTTCGCTTTTGTTGGCATGTCAGAAACAAACTTCACCTCAAGACAGGCGTCCCTACTTCGTAGAAAATAAGCTGATCCACTGGCAAACCACTTTCAGTCTTTTATTTTTTAAATTTTTAATTGGGATGCCCTGTCAGTAATTTTTTTTGGATACTCTTTCAGCCTTACCTACGCAAAGATAGGTCTTGATGCTCTTGTAATGGGGACATCCACGCTGCTTGCATGTATCTATCATTATGAAATAGTTTTGTTGATGGATATGTTGTTGTAATGTAGGCTATGCTGTTGATGTATCATTTATGGATGTGTAGAATGATGCTCCCATCCCCTTCATGTTCTTTTTCATTAGATTTTGGGTTGGGAGGAGGTGGATGGGATATGTTTAACCTGTGCATAACCTTAATTCTCTTTTTCTTTTGCCAGCATTTCTTCTTCGGACTTGGTGTCAAAGTGGATGGGTGAAAGTGAAAAGTTAGTGGCCAACCTCTTCCAAATGGCTCGAGAAAGTGCACCCTCAATTATCTTTATTGATGAAATAGACTCATTATGTGGGCAGAGAGGAGAAGGAAATGAAAGTGAGGCTTCTAGACGAATCAAAACTGAGCTTCTTGTCCAGATGCAGGTGATCCATTGATTTCGCATTTTCATTTTTGGTTCTCTGTTGGTTTCTCAAGTGCACATGAGTGGAAAAATCTCTTGTAAATAGGTCTATAGTGCTGTAGACCACAACATCAACCGCTGTTGAGTTATATGTGATCTTGATATATTGTCTCTTACTAAGGTGAACCGGCCAACCCGGTACTAATAATATTTTTTTAATAAGATAGTCTAGGGTACCTATAGTTTCATGAAAATTGGAGTTTCTTGTAGTCTTGATTCTTCTTTGCAGGTATAATTTTTACCCTTTATTGAGTGCAATACCTACTCCAATTTGCTGAAAAACCTTGTGGGGTTTTGTTTCCTTTTCTGTCACTAATGTGTTGGTTAATCAATCAATTGTCATATGTGTTGTCTTTGTTTGTGGAGCCATTGATTGGCATGTTAGAAGTTTTGGGAGCTTTTAGCACCCTTCTAGTGTTTTTTTTTTGAAGGGTAGCAAGTAGCAACCTTCTAGTTGTAATGGTGTTTGGCAAGATGTTTGCTTATGATGGGGCATTTTTTTTAAAATAAACAACAACAAAAACCCAGTGCAGAACCTTTCCCCTATTTCAAAAAAAAAAAAACAGAGAAATAGACCCTAGACTCATTGCTGCATTGTAGTATTGACTTCTCATAACTTCACTAAAAATAAGAAGTATCGGAAGGTTATTTAGCCGTTTTTTCGTCTAAGAGTAATGCATAGTCTTGAGAAGGGGATGGCTGATGCTATTACTGTTGGAAGGTTGGACCCAAAGCTGAAAGATGGCATTTGTTTTATATACGATAAGGGAGTTCCCCCCTCCCCCATCTCTTTGGCATGTCTTACAAATGAGGTGAATAATTTGCTTATCAGCTTGTATATTTTAGCTTTTTTATTTTGTATGGCTTGATTGGCAGGGTGTTGGACACAATGATGATAAAGTTCTTGTGCTTGCTGCGACTAACACTCCATATGCCCTAGATCAGGTACATTCATCTGACAAATTGATGCCCTTTTCGTTCCTTGGATGGAGAGTTTTTGTGTCAACTTATAAGCTCTGCTCGTACTTCGTACGCACCAGTAAGCCAAGTCAATTCACAGCGTTTTTTTTTTTTTCATTGGCAGGCTATTCGACGTCGTTTTGATAAGCGTATCCATATTCCTCTACCTGATCTTAAGGCCAGGCAGCATATGTTTAAGGTACTGCTGTGCAGTGATTTATCCTCCTCCTGGTTATACTCCTAAAGTCCCAATTGATTCGCCCACTTCTGAAAGAAACATGTACTTAACAGACTTCTGTTTCTTTAATTTTATTTAGGTTCATCTTGGTGATACACCACACAGCTTGACAGAGAGTGATTATGAATTTTTAGCCCGGAAGACAGAAGGCTTCTCTGGTTCAGATATAGCTGTTTGTGTAAGTACATATAATTCAGTAGTTTCTTTGTTTCTCCTTTCTTTTTAGTTTTTGTATACTTCCCTTTCTTTTCTCCTTGAATTTTTTTTCTTCCTTTCCTTTTCCAGTCTTCTTTTGTTTCTTTGTTAATCTTAACCTCTGTTTGCAGGTTAAAGATGTGCTTTTTGAACCAGTTCGCAAGACCCAAGATGCAATGTTCTTTTACAAGACAAAAGATGACGTGTGGGTGCCATGTGGACCCAGACAGCCAGGTGCTGTTCAAACTACCATGCAGGATCTTGCAGCAGAGGGACTTGCCTCTAAGGTATGGCCTACCTATCATATTGAGTTTCATGCTTTATTTGATTTACTGAGGCAGTATTTGCATTAATCTGGGTGTTATCTGATTCCTTTGTTCAATTGGAGTGTATAACTTCTGATTTTGATGGTAGCCTAGTTGCATGATTGCACCAAACCATGGATGAATGCGGTGGTTATGTGTCAGAAGTGCATTTTTTTCTTCTGAAAATTCTAAAAATCAGAAACTAGTTTCGGTTTCTTATTTCTGAATGTTTGAAAGCCCTTGCTAGTTTATGCTGACAGTGAAAAAAGAAACTTGGTAAAAAGTAAAAACCAGTTCTAGAACCAAATAGCCAAACACATTTTTGTTTGAAAAGCTCTTTTCACATGAGACCTTAGGCCCTGTGCGGGAATGTTGTATGTTTTAAGTTTTAGTGAAAATTGCAGAAAACAACAACAACAACAATCGAGTGTAAATCCCCATTAAATGGGGGTACTCGGGTCAGGATGTATGCAACCTTACCCCTGTTTAAGAAAACAAAGAGATTGTTTCCGAGATTGACCAATTGCTGCATTGAAGTATTGACTTCCAACAACTTCACCAAAAATAAGAAGTATTGGAAGGTTTTCATAGCCATTTTGCTATAATCCATATTCACCTAAAATTGCAGAAACCGAAACCATTTTTAGTTATCAGTTTTGTAAAATTTGGAAACTGCTCAAAAAGCAATGATCTGATTTCATTTTTCAACATCAACCCAATAACCCAGTGTACTCCCTATCCTATGGGGGTGCTGCCGTGCTGGGAATTTGGATGTACACAACCAAACTCTCTTTTTTTTTATTAAAAAAACAAGGAGGTTGTTTCCAAGGATGAGAGTGACGTGCATTGAAGTATTGACTCCTTGCAACTTCACTACAAGTAATAACTAATAAGTACTAGAAAGGAAATGATGTGATCATTATTTTCACTTTACTCTCGATCTTCTCCCTTCCCTCCCATCCCCTGCAGCCATCACCCCTCTCAAGCTCCCACTCCCACTTCCCTCTCTCTCAATCCTACCCTTTCCAACCACAACCATGCATGGGCGGGAACCACTAACCTTAAGGCGTTATGTAGGCATGTAGCCCAAACAGACATGGTCATTTCTCACCACCATTTCACTTCCTCATTACGTCCTTTGACGACGAGTCCGTGATCGTGGGACAGCATGGGATTACGGCCTTGAGACAAGAAGAGATTTACCGACTAATGGTCCTCGATGAACATAAAGAACGGGTGGTAAGTTTCAAGGATTGCTTAAGTGGTGGGTGGCGGTGTGGATGGTCTCAACTTGTGGACGGTTGTGTTGGGGTTGTTGCGTTGTGGTGGTTACAAAAGTGAAAGATGTTAGTAGGTGGTGCCCAGAAAGGCAATTGTTGGTGACTTTAAACCGTGAACGGTGGACCCGGTTGTAATGGGTGTTTGCTCATGGTCATGGGGAGTGGCGTTGGTGTTAGTACCGTAGTAGTTTATGGTGCCAAGGTAGTGAATCTAAAACTGTAATTGAGAAACCATCATTTTGTTTTGTGATATCATGTTGAAAGTCTTGAAAAAGAGTGAAAAAACCAATTTGATCTCATCTCACCGAACATGTTTCGGTTCCGAAAATGCGCTTTTGAAACAGAAAATTAAGAACTGCAATCATACCGAACAACCTTTAGCTTCTTCCAATGGACTTTTAGTTTTCCGGTGGGTTGTTCATAACTGCTTTCTCATATTATGCTATCATTTTCTTTTTCCTGACTTTTTGAAGTGGTTGTCACTTGTCAGTATATTTAGTATAATGAGTGCTCTTGCTCTTGCAGATTGTGCCACCGCCTATCTCAAGAACTGATTTTGAAAAGGTACTAGCCAGGCAAAGACCAACTGTTAGCAAATCAGATCTTGAAGTGCATGACAAGTTTACTCAAGAATTTGGGGAAGAAGGCTGAGCATTCCAGGATTTGTGATCGTATATTTTTCCCTCTAAAAAAATATGATATTCCGAGACAAATATTTTGTCTAAATATGTTTTGAATGGAAGATCTGCAATTGTGCATTAAATATTACTCACGTCCTTGTGAAATGGAAGTTGCCTGCTGATACACTTTGTATTTCGATTTCTTGTAATTATTTCCTGTGTGGTGCTTAATGTTCCTATTCTACCTTTAAGTTTAGAATCATATACTACATAGAAAGCATGACAATTGCTTCTTTAGTGGTTTTAAAGAAAGAAGACAATTGCTTAGTTAATCGCATTATCTTATTAGTTGGCGACATGTAGCCAGGAACTAAGTCCATAACCAATTTAGCTGGTCATACTTAATCTGAGAACAGGCCAGGTACTAAACAGATCGTTGAATAGATTAGGCGCGCAGCATAATTAGTAAAACAGATGACAGGCTTAATAAACAATCAGCTCGAAATAATCCTAATATGTAGGTAATGCACACTAGCTACCAGTTCGATGAAGGCCCTTATAGAGGGAGTGCTCAGTGTACACACCAGCTTTTTGAATACTCTCGTACCATTTGCAACATCGATGCATTAAGTTTGTTTAATGTAACGCATAGTTCAGGCTTGATTGTCGATGGGTCGAGCGTGTCCTGTGCATTGAAGGTGTCTGCCTGTGTGGTGTTTTTAAGAGTCAAGTTGTGGCGAAACTTATACATTGTCATTGTGTTAAATCAGGTTTTGCTGCGGATGTTAGTGTATTGGGACTTCTTTGGTTGTATGTATGAAACGTGGTGGACGAAGGGAGGCGGGTTTTTGGCGAAATGGAGGTGAGAAAATGAGAAATGTAGTTTCTTGGACCTCTTGGCTTTCAGGGTATGTACAACATGGGTTGGTTGAGGATGCTTTGAAGATGGAACGGGAGGTGTTATTACTCATCCATTTACTTGCGCTACTCTAATTGGGGCATTAGCTTAGCCGATTATGGCATGATAGTAGAAGGTGCAAACGTCCATGCAGAGGTTGTAGAATAAAAAAAAGGAGAAAGCAGCTAGTATATTCATTGATATGAACTGAATGGGTATTGAGCCGAACGAGTATACTCATTCAGCCATCCTTAGTTCCTTACTGCTCATCCATATATATCACCATTTCAATTATACCCGCTTGTCCTTAAAAGACATTATTTTGATTCGCTGAATGTTGGGACTGCTCTGTTTTGGATGCATATGTGAAGACAGGAAATCCAACTGAAGCTGCAAAAGTATCTGAAATGATCGCTTAGAAGGACTTTGTAACATGGTCTGCAATAATGTTTGCTGGATAGGCTCAAGTGAGAGATACAGAGGGAGCTATCCATATTCCGTTAAATGGTTGATCAATATGGCAGAGTTGGAATGCTGGATAAAGCCTCAAACCTCATAAATGAGATGCCATTTCCAACTGGTGCCACAGTTTGGAGAAGTCTTTTAGGTGCTTGCCATGTTAGCCAAAATGTGGAGCTAGGGAAGTTAGCTGCAGAAAGTCTGATTTCCATCGACCCACAAAATTCCTCTGCTTATGTTTTGCTGTCAAATATTTTCGCAGCTACGGGAAACTGGAAAGCGAGAGCTGAAATCAAGATATTAATGGATAATAGAAGAGTACTGAAGAAGGAAGCTGGCTATAGTTGGATTGAAATCAAGCACAAGATCTCATTTTTGGCTGTCGATCTTTCTCGTCCCTTGCCAGATCGACAGCCAGAAGCACCACCCACACTACCCACTGGGATTCTGGGAAGGTGGTAAGATCATCTAGCAAGAAGGTAGAGAAAGTAGCAATTGCCGCATGATTGGGAGTTTCATATATTTGGCTGTGAAACTGCGCTGTTTATGCTGATGATTTGAGATTTTAAGTTTAGAAATCTGGTACGATGATTATGTCATGTTGTCGTTGTATACCAGGGGTCATGCCAGCAATACCATGAAATCTTGGATGTACATCAAAAGTACACTTTGTAAGCTTTAACAGATGGAATCAATTTCTTCAATTAGAAGTGCATGAGAAGAGTTCAATTTGTTTCTAGGATTGCTGGATCATGAATGTCAAGTCTATATGAATTATCTAAAGAATCGCTGAGCCTAGATATATCAATATACCTGAATAACATTATTAGACATAAAACAAAAAGTTAACCTGAGCTGAATCATAATCATCGTTGATAGTCACAAATTGAACAATACAAAAATCAAATTAAACAGTACAAAAAACAAATTAAATTGGCGGCCTTTCTATCAATGCATAGCCACATGAGCACGCGCGAGTTCTACTCATCAACGAAGCTGCGGTGCTTATCAGCATCAGCAAAACAAAAGTGAAACCACTTGTTACAATCCCAGTCCACGTCGCATGCTTTCCTGGACTCTCCCGTAACAAATCCAGAAGGAACCATAATCTTCATCTCGTCACACTTAACTCTGAGCTTGGCTGCGACAGTCGATGTCCCCCTGTAATCCGCCACAATCTCAAAGATAAGCGTCACCTCCCCTTTCTGCAAGTCCGACCGCATCGAAAGCAATGTTAACTCATCAGAAATCTGTAGTGAAGAGGCAGCAACAAGGACAGACATCTGACTCTGGACATATTGATCACCAGTTTTCAATTGTTTACAAGTTGTATCAGCAACTCCAAAATCGTTCAAGGGAGAAGATGAGGTGAGGTAATAGTCAGGAACTTTCGGGTACTCAGGGTGGCGGTAGTAGACATCAACTTTGGCATTACCCTGGTAAATAAAACCAATGCATGGGTTCCCGACCCAAAGGGTTGTGTTAAAGCCGAAGGTTACATATCCTGTAGAGGTGTTGTTGGTTATTGAAAAAGGAGTGTTAGGGAAGACTTGTTTCACTTGGAACTTCAAGGGGTTATCGCCCATTGCTGAGGGATATCCAATTATCAACACGACTAAACCTACAATGAGTAATAAAGCTATCAAAATTACTGCATCTGTTTTGTTAGCAGTAACCATTATTTTCTAATTGGAGATTGAAATTGATGAGATATGGACAGAATACTAACTCCAATT
>ONZK01002881.1:2654-16704 GCA_900322385.1 Pharnaceum exiguum
ATCCACTATTTATAAATAACCAATTTTTATTGAAAATAAATTAAAAAAATTAAACATTTTCATTTTAGTTTTTTTTTAAAAAAAAAATAGAAAAGACATTCTTGACCCGCTAGCCCGCTAGGACGACTTGACCCGAAATCACTCAATGAAGTAACCCGACCCATCCGTTCGAACTCACATGTCTAATTAGAACAAACTGGACCATGAAAGAAAAACAGGTTGTAAAGAATTGCGACAAATGACTGAATGAGTAATGTTGTGCAAGCTGTGTAAGCAAACGAGCATCTAGCTAGAAAAATAGTTGTGAGTTGTGACTAGTGAGTATAAAATTTAATCACACATTCCCATTGTCAGAATGAAAGTGTACTACCGATCGAGTAATAATAAAAGTAAATAAGAAACTTATGAGCAAGTATACATTGTTTTTCCAAAAAAAAAATATCAGCCTCCAAGGAAAGAATAGTCCATAAATTTTGTTATCTCTGGTACAATAACAATAACAATCGAGTGTAAATCTTCATTCAAAGAAGATGATCGAGGGTGACATGTATGCGACCTTACCAATTTTTAATAAAATCGTGAGGTTGTTTACGAGATGGACTTAGGCCACATGTCTTGACTAATAAGTCCACTGTTACTAGCGTAGCGTATTTGTGTGGATATTATTGGCTCATCACACTGGGAGCTCATACCCGCCTCATCACCGCATTTCTTAGCTGCCTTTGCATATCTGTGTAGGGACATTGGACATACGTAGAACAGGAAAGGGAATAATCATTGTCTCCCATTTGGGTTAGAAGAATTACTAGCTACTACTATACATTTATAGGCAGACACAAGTTTGTGCTTGCAATCTAGCAGCAAAATGAAAACCATGGCCGATGTGCTTACTTTTGCCATACCATTTACCCTCATCATAGCCTTGGTGATTCAATTTTTAAATAGAGTGAAACACAAAAAACACCTTCCACCAAGCCCAAGGAAGCTACCTCTCTTAGGCAACCTACACCAACTTCTTGGTAATGACTTGCCTCACGTATCACTACAAAAGCTCTCAAATAAAATCGGTCCAATTATGCTCTTGCAACTAGGATCCGTGCCAACTCTAGTGATTTCATCGGCAAATGTAGCTAAGGAGGTCATCAAAGTTCATGATGTTATTTTCTCCAATAGGCCGTCACTGTACGCGGCAAAGAAGTTAAGTTATGAGGGTAACAATATATCATTTGCTCCTTATGGCGAGTATTGGAGAGAAGTTAGAAAGATAGCTATTCTAGAACTGCTTAGCGTAAGACGGGTGCAATCGTTTAGTGTAGAGAGGAATGAAGAGGTTGCACTCATGGTTGAATCAATTGCTCAATGTTATCCTGGTCCTGTAAATCTTAGTAAAGCCACACTTTCTCTTGCAAATAGACTCGTCTCTCGAGTTGCATTTGGTAAAAGCTGTGATGTAGTGATCATGAGCAATAATAAACATAGGGGTAGTTTCTATGAGATTCTAAGGGAGGTACAAAATTTATTAGGAGAGAACAATATTGCTGATTCTTATCCTTGGTTGGGAAAGATCCTCAACAAATTTAATGGCGTTGATGCGAGATTAGATAAGAACTTTGATGAGTTGGATAGATTTTACGATGAAGTTATACAAGAGCATCGTGATGAATCTAGGATTAGACCCGACCATGAAGATATCGTTGATGTTCTACTTCGACTTCAGAAGGACCCCAGCCAAACCTTAGCTCTCAATGACAATCAAGTGAAGGGAGTTATCACGGTATGTACAATTGTACACTTTTTTTCTTTTCTCAACGGTTGTTAAAGGAAATTTACCAGTTTGGGTACCTGACTTATACCATAATACCAAACTGGGGTCCAAAGTATTCAATATGTCAAATAGGGTACCTGTACTTTTGAGCGTTGTAACAAAATGGGACCCCAAACACTTTTCTGTCACAAAACTATCCAAATTAGGGTCACTTGAGTAATTTTTCACACAGGATTTGTCTGCATCATTGATCTGAAGATAAACTCCGAGAGAGAGGCAAAGAGAGAAGAGAGTGGAAGAGAGATAGTGTTTTCAAGTGAGATTAGATTTTACTAGGATTAGAATATAATTTATGGAGGAAAATATGTTTTCTCTTTTCTTTCCTTGTTTAGGGGGGTATGTAATAATGGTGACAAATCCTGCATGCAAAGTTACTCAAATGACCCTAATTTGGTCAGTTTTTGTGACGGAAAACTGCTTTGGGTCCTGTTTTGGTACAACGTTCAAAAGTACAGGTACCCTATTTGACATATTGAATACTTTAGACCCCATATTGGTATTATGGTATAGGTCGGCTACCCAAAATGGTAAATTTCCGTTGTTAAAACATGGCGGAATTAGAAATTGCGCACTAAGTGGGTTCATAGCAAATGATTAGTTTAAAACTATCATAATTTCGTACTCAAATGTTGTATACAAAATATAGTCATTACAAGATTTATGTGGTGTCATTTACACCGTTAAGTTTCTATGTGGCTCCGTCACTAGTACAAATGTACTACAATTTTTTATTTTAACGGTAACTTATAAAGGGAATGTAACACTTACTCAAGGGAATTGAGTGTAAGCACAATTTTGGTCCGTTGTATTGGAGTTGAGAGTACTTCAATTCGTTCTTGCTGAACAAAGTAATCAGCAGTTATGAACTACTTAGCTAGTATTCAAAACGAAATTATAAGTGGTATGCTCTCAAACTACCTAAGTATAACACATTTCTCTAAAGATGTAACCCACCTAATCTACCTACTAGTAGACTGATTTGAGTTTTAGAATTTGTGCTAATCTTGATTAATTTTTCAGTCATATCACACAAAATGAAGGCATGTATTGTGGACCATTTATCTTCTTTTTTTTCATTTTTTTTTAAAAAGCAATACCCGACCTCTCCCCCCATCCCTTCTCGGTCCGATATCTTGGGTGGACTCCCCTCTCCCACATCCTCTCTCGGGCCGACTCTCGACTCCCCTTCCATCGTCCTACCATACCCTCCCCTCCCCTTTAACGCCCTAACTTCCTATCTGTCACCACGGGTTTTCCAATTTGTCGTGACGGATAATAAAATCTGTTATCACAGATATTAAAAATTATCGTCACGGATATTAAAAATTCCATATCCGTCGTGATGGATAATGAGGTCTGTCATTACTGATAAAATGAGTGATCCACAATGCATGCCTGCATTTTGTGTGTTATGACTGCAAAAAAAATCAAGGTTAGCACATTCACCGATTTGAGTTTACCTAGAATAATCTTCCGTGTTTACCTAGAAAGAAACCAACTGAAAGCTTAGAAGTGAACTAGCCATGTTTTTTTGGTTAAGCTAATAGAGACATAGAGTAATACTTATTCAATTCTAATCAGTTGCAGTGGTTTCAGTACTTCTAACAGTTTTTCACAAAAGTTCAATTCACATCAGTTTATTATGATGTCATTTACTTTGATCAACCTTGCTATTAACTCCTGCATGGAAAATTTGGCTTCAGTGATATATTTCGTGTCTGGATGCAATGGCAAGAATGCAAAATACTGTATTTTAAGATAACTTTTGTAGTTATAAAATTCTATTTCTACAATTTTAGTTCTTCCTTTTATATACATAATCTGGTACACTTTTTTATTATATCATGTTACCTTCAGTCATTGATTGTTCATATCACTGCAGGATATGTTCATAGCGGGTTCCGACACATCTTCAGCAACCCTAGTATGGGCAATGGCAGAGCTCATAAGAAACCCATCAATCATGAAAAAAGCTCAAGATGAGGTGAGACAAGTTGTCAAGAGAGGGACGCAAAGAGTTTATGAAACTGACCTCCCTCAACTCACATACCTAACATTAGTGATAAAAGAAACACTAAGGCTCCATCCACCAGTCCCACTTTTAGTTCCTAGGGAAACAACCGAAGATTGCATGATCAAAGGGTATGCAATTCCAGCTAAAGCAAGGGTCCTTATCAATGCTAAGGCCATATCAACCGACCCTAATGTTTGGGGTACTGATGCTAATGAGTTTAAGCCTGAAAGGTTCCTAGGAAAAACCATAGATTATAAAGGTCTAGACTTTGAGTTTATCCCTTTTGGTGTCGGTAGGCGTGGTTGTCCTGGGATTAGTTTTGCTATCATGCTGGTTGAGCTTGCACTTGCAAACCTGTTGTTAAGTTTTGATTGGAGTTTGCCTGATGGGGTGACTAGTGATGATATTGACATGGTGGAAGTTGCTGGGATTACTACACACAAGAAAACTCCACTTGTGTTGCTTGCTACTCCTAGGTCAATGTAGCCACAAATATTTTCCTCATTTTGGGTGTGTATCTTTTTTAGCTCTGTCTTTGTTGATGTGAGCTAACACTCACTTGCACTAGTTTGTCTTGTACAAGTATATCTATACTGGCACACTATTTTGACATTGGACATTTTGTTTGTCGAATATCGTGTACAAGAATTTGTATTGGCACACAAAAGACACAATTTAGCAAGAAATTTTGTTGTCCAGTTCCCGGCAAGGCAAAGTCAGGCTTGGTTTTAGTTCATTTGGCAACACTCATACAATATGTTCTGCTTCGCGCGAGCATTTTGCCCTGCCTTGGTAACCTATATATTTGCCTACCTGCTCAGCTTGTCTAGATTTGTCTACAAGACCAAATGATGACAAAATATCCTCTGCCTGTATATAATCAGATACAAGCTGCTCCGAAAACGTAGCACCAATCATTCATATTGTGTTTGCCAATTATCGGACTGATCAAGGAAAGAGCATGTGTTTTTTGTTACAAAGTTTCAGCATTACAACTTGCCTATAAAGACTGCATTGGAACCTGATCATTTTGAACCTTCTTCATTGCATGACTTCCATATAGATAGCATAATTTCCCAACTATATAACTTCTACTGACGCCTTATATATTCTTTATCAACCTGTCTTGACATCTACATTGCGCAAAATCTCACAACACCTAGCTATCTTGCAATGGACCAAAAAAATACTAGGATGCTTCTTATTACTGCGTTATTATCACTTCTTATCCAAAATTCCCTAGGCGTGACAAATCGCTTCATAGGAAAAGAAGGAGCATGGCAACTCCTAAGGAACAACACTGGCGTAATAGCCATGCACATGGCTCTAACCATCCATAACACTGTCCTAATTTTTGATCAAACCGGGGCTGGACCCTCAGCCTACCGCCTCCAAAAGCGATCTGATGGCCGAAGATGCTTCGGAAACCATGCATCTGACATGAGGGACTCCTCGTGCTTTGCACACTCAGTGGAATATCAAATTGAAAGCAACTCCATCAGACCCTTGAAAATGGTATCTGACCCATTCTGCTCCTCTGGATCGTTTTTGAGCAACGGAACCCTCCTCGAAACTGGTGGATATGCAGACGGATACAGGAGGATTCGGTACTTCAACCCATGTAGTGATGGTTCATGCCACTGGAGAATGTCTAGAAACAAGCTTTCTGACAACAGGTGGTACGCTTCAAATCAGTTGCTCCCTGGAGAAAATGATAGAGTTATAGTTGTTGGTGGACAAAGGGTGTTTTCTTATGAGTTTGTTCCTAAGTTATCTTCCAGAGAGGAAGCTATTGCTCTCCCATTTTTGCACCACACTTACAACAGAAGTGAGGGTGGAAATAATCTGTACCCTTTCCTTCACCTCTCATCAGATGGACACCTTTTTATCTTTGCGAATCGAGACTCAATCCTGTTCAACTACAGGAGGGATCAAATTGTCAAGACATTCCCTACAATGCCAGGTAACTGCAAAAGTGCAAATTGTTATGTAAATCAAATGTTACCTCAGATTTCTATTTTAACGACATCAAGTGAGCATATTACAATTACATGACCCAAGAGGCCAAAAATAGCGAAACACATAACCAAAATCAATTTGTCGTAGTACTGGTGAAAATTGCTCAAAGCATTTTCCTAATTCTAATGGCATATTATACCTGTGACAGGTACGGGGTCTAGGAACTATCCGAGCTCAGGATCATCGATCATCCTGCCACTAAGCCACCGGGACAATTTTGAAAGGGTTGAAGTCATGGTATGTGGTGGTTCAGCAGACGGGGCTTTCACATCAGCGAAGAATGGCCAGTTCTTGGAGGGTCTAAGAACTTGTGGAAGAATGGAAATCACAGGGAACAAGCACCAGTGGAGCATGGAGGATATGCCACACCCTAGACTACTTATGGACATGATCATTCTCCCTACTGGAAATGTCTTATTCATAAATGGTGCAACCCATGGTGCAGGCGGGTGGAACAACGCAGACCGCCCTGCAACTAGCCCCTTCCTGTACACCCCTAGGAAACCTCTAGGCAAGCGGTTCACGGTCATGAAGTCGACACACATTGCAAGGATGTACCATTCAGCGGCCATCCTTCTACCAGATGGGAGGGTACTAGTTGGAGGAAGTAATCCCAACAGAAGGTACACATACCACAATGTGACGTACCCCACAGAGCTAAGACTACAAGCCTTTGCACCACAATTTACAGATAGAAGATTTAACCACCAAAGGCCTATGAACATTTCAATAGAGGACAGCGATGGCGTTAATGTCAAGTATGGACAAGAGTTTCTGGTTAATTTTAGGCTGTCCGGTAAGCCGGATGTGTTGGAGTTCAATGCCTACTCGCCTCCCTTTACAACACACTCGGTAGCAATGAATCAAAGGTTATTGAAGCTAAGGAGCACGAAAATTGTAAGGCATAATACTGGGATGGTCAGTGCATTGGTAGAGGCTCCTCCTTCAGCTGATGTTGCTCCCCCTGGGTACTACATGCTCTTTATAGTGAATGGTGGAATTCCTAGCACTGGACAATGGATCAGGTTTGCAAGTCGTGCTTGAGAGAACTTATGAACTAGACGAGATTTATTAATTTTATGTATCAATTGTGATTGTTTCTGTTACATAAATTTGGTGTAATTCAATTCTTATGTATTATCTTCAGTCTGAATCGCAATCTGCGTTCAACTTGGAACCACATATATCCACCAGACCATAGTTCTCATATACTCATATAAAACAAAAAATTCATGGCTAGCTTAATTTGGTGCAGAATTGCAGATGAATTGAGACAATGAGACATCGATGATTAGAACTATTGATTCCATTGTTTTCCACATAAATAATGGAGGGTGTTGGTGTCATTTTTCACTTCTCTTAACACTTAAAAGCTCTCCAAAAACCAAAAGGGGAAGAAAAATATTAAAATGCTGAATTATCTATGAATTAACTCATTAAGCTATGGCAAATTGTAGGTCTTCAGTGGCACTGTGCATGGATTAGAACTTTAATACATGGAATTCAAGTTCCAACATATTCGACTTTAACTTCATACTTGTCAGCCCGGTTCTTTAGAGTTTCGCTCATACTACATCCGGACCTGACCCGAGCTGTACACCTATTCATGATATAGAGCTACTACTCCAACCATCCTAACGTTTATAATGACATTATTTAAATGTCAATTCTCGATTTTCCTTCAATAAAAAAATAAAATAATAATAACACTGTGAAATCTAATCTAAGGCTCTGTTTTGTTCAACTTATCTTTTTACAGTTCAGTTAAGTTCAGTTTTTTTCAGTTAAATTCAGTTTAGTTCAGTTTCTTCCAGTTAAGTTCAGTTTTTTCCAGTTCATTTCAATTTTTTCCAGTTAATTTTTAGTTATATTTACACTATAATTCATTCCAGTTCAGTTAAGTTCAGTTTTTTCCAGTTAAGTTCAATTTTTACCAGTTAAGTTCAGTTTTTTTCAATTAAGTTCAGTACAATTAAGCTTTCAACCAGCTGAACAAAATAGAGCCTAAGAATATAAAGTTACAACTTATTACAAACCAAAATATTCCAAAATTACCAATTTTTGTTTTTGAGAACAAAAAAAATAAAAATAATAATTACCCAAAGTTACCAGATTTGAATTGGTCCTATCATACAGCCTTCAGCCCGTTATTGCGATTAACCCATAAGCCCAAAAAACAACTTATAATCTTAACGACTTTTCAAAAAGTTAGTTATAAACATCATAAGAACACAAAAAACACAAAACAAACAAAACAAAATGAGAGTAACAATAACAGAGGAAACAGCAAAATCACTACTAAACTCATGCAATTCAATCTCATTCCTAAAACAAATCCATACCCAGTTCCTCAAATCCAATTTCCATCAAAACCCATCTTTCTTTTCATCTCTTTTAACCCTCTACTCCTCTCTCTCACCTCACAATTTCCCCATCACAAACCTCCACTCCACTCTCTCTCCTTTTCACTCACCCTTGCTTTACTACAACCAAACCATCAGAACCTTCTCAAAGAACCAATCTTTATGTTACCAAGCTTTGTTTTTGTATGCCCATATGGTGGGGAGGGGTGTTAGGCCAGATAATTACACATACCCATTTGTGATCAAGGCTTGTAGTGGGTTAAAAGAGGTGAAATTTGGGAGGGAGGTTCATGGGAGGGTTTTGAAAAGTGGGTATTGTTTAGTTTTGGAGATTAACAATGGGTTGATTGACATGTATGGGAAGTGTGGTGAGGTTGGGTTTGCAAGGAAGGTGTTTGATGAAATGAGGGTGGTAGGGAGAGATGTGGTGTCATATAATGCTGTTTTGGGTGCTTATGCTAGGTGTGGGAAGGGTATGGAGGAGGCGCGGAAGGTTTTCGATGAGATGAGTGTGAGGAAGAATGTGATTAGTTGGAATGCTATGGTTGTTGGGTATGCTAATGTTGGTGATTTGGTTTCGGCTAAGGCGGTTTTTGATGGTATGCCTGAGAGGGATGTGGTTAGTTGGACTACGATGTTGGTTGGGTATACTAAGAATGGGTTGATGGATTTGGCGAAAGGTGTTTTTGATGATATGCCGAAGAAGTGTGTGGTTTGTTGGACTGCTATGATTTCGGGGTTTGCTCAGAATGGTCGGGCTGATGAGGCGTTGGCTTATTTTGAGAGGATGGAACGAGCTAGGGTTAAGCCTGATGCTTTTACTATGAGTTCGGTGATTTCTGCGTTGGCTCAGTTAGGGCGTCCGGATTTGGCAAATTGGATTACTGGTGTGGTTGAGAGGGAAGGTGTTGAGCGAAATGAACGAGTGCTTACTGCCTTGGTTGATATGCACGCGAAATGTAGTAACATTGAGTTGGCGTGTCGGTTTTTTGAGGAGATTCGTCAGCCTGATGTTTTCCCTTATAGTGCGTTGATAACAGGCCTGGCTTCTCATGGGCATGCCTTGAGAGCACTTGACTATTTTGAGAAAATGCAAATTGCGAGGGTAGTCCCTGACTATATAACTTTTGTTGGTGTGTTTAATGCTTGCAGCCACGCAGGACTTGTTGAAGAGGGTTTGAAATATTGGGATAGCATGATATACGATTACAAAATTCAGCCATGCGCTGATCACTATGCTTGTGTCGTTGATATGCTTGGGCGTGCTGGAAGATTGGAGCAAGCATACAGTATGGTCCAAGGTATGCCAATAGGTGCTCATCCTGGAGCTTTGGGCGCCCTCCTCGCTGCTTGTCGGACATATGACAATGTTGACATCGCTGAGGTTGTTGCACAAGAGCTATTTGAATTGGAACCACATAATACTGGAAACTACATGCTTCTCTCTGGTATATATGCTTCAAGAGAACAGTGGGAAGACGCTGAAAGAGTTCGGAACGCTATGAAGGAGAGGATTGTGGCTAAGCTACCTGGTCATAGTTGGGTATGAGGTATTATGTGAGAATGGAGAATGGTTTTGGACTGGAATTACTAATTATGTTTATGAGAATATAGTGCAAAAACTGTGATTTGGAAATTCTTCCTTTTGGTTCCAAAGGAATGGAGGTATTTCGGTTGGTGCCATCACATCAAATTTGATTCTACTGCTTGCCAGAACTTGTTTTGGGCTTTACAAGTTTGAGAGACTTCTTCAGTCGAATTAGTACCAGGTTACATGTGGTGAAATGTTTAGCTTAAGTTGACATCAATCTTTTAATCAGACACTTCTTAGGCTGTACATTTGGCGTAGGATAAGAAGCTCTAGTGTTGATGTTTCATGATAATGAAGGCATGAAGCTACTTTTCAGTGACTTATACAAGTTGAGAAAAAGTAATCTCTAACTTAAGGTATGTTCCCTTATATGCAGATATGTTTAACTGGTTCATCCTAAGCGCTAAAGTATTGATATCTGATCAACATGAAACATGAAAAGCATTAGTGATTGGTTAATGTTGTTTGAGTAATTTTGTTCCCGTGTGTGAGTCTATCTGATACAACTTTGCTATGAAACTCAACTAGGATGCCAATAATTGGGCTGAATGCCCATCTGTTGTATTATTCTCATACCACTTTGACATTTCATTAAACTTGTCCGGGACAAAAAAGTTTCTAGCATTAATTCTTACGTGCACTCTGGGTGTTTTTTTGTAAAGCATTACAACACATATTGTTAGTCACCTTTTAAATACCATTAGTTATTATTCTTATTATTAGTCAATAGTCATAATTTCAAGCGGTGTAAGTTTACAGCAGGGGTACGAAAGGCTTGTTGAGTTTCTTTCCAGTACTTTTTGAAGTGGGGATTAAATTGATATAATCAACCAAAGTGAAGTAGTGACTATTACCAACAATGTTGCCCTTTTTTCTTCTTCATTTTATGTCGAGTATTGATATAGTTGCTACACACTATTCTTCAGTCTCAGTTGATAGCACTGGAACCATCCAAAGTTGAAAGCACACGAACCATCCAGAAAAATGTTGATCAGACAAGAGGACATTTACTGTATGGAGTTCTTGTTCCAGTACGTCAAATAGGCCCTCAGGAGTAAGTTAAGTTGAGCAGACATGTATGTCTCTGAGACCAGGTGGAACATATTTCAGGTACTTGGCCCAACTTTGTAGTTCTGTACATGTCACTTTTTGCTGTTTCTTCTGGTAAAATTGCCTATCGTCAGTTCGTCACCCATGGTTGTTGCAATGCATCTGGTTTGGCAACTTGGAATGCTTGGAAGTGGTCATGTATGACGTTTTCTGTTTGGGATCCGTTATTAATCTTTACTTGATTTGTCTAGGAAGCCTCAAATGCAGATCTACTTGAACACTGTTCCTTCTCTTTTTTGTGTTTATGACGGTCATAACCCCATTTTCTTGCATGGTTTATGTCGCATGTAGAACCTCGTGGGGTTTTTAAAAATATTTCATGCTGCCTAAAACAGTTTTACTCTCAGACAAGTCGGAACTTTACACTGGTGCTTCTATTAACTATAAACATTTCTTTGTCTGCATAAATCCCTGGTGGTTCATAACTCAAACACACAGAATTTTTCTTTCTTTGCTTGCACATATTTATATCCCAATATATGGTATACCATAGTTATTGAGAGTATGTACCTCGGGGGATAATCTGAGTTCCCACAAATATTTCATTGATCAGAAAACAGATGGTAGTACCGGATATTGTTATATATGGACCTGAGAGAAGAAAGTGTGGTTGTTACTGCAAGTACGGAAAATACACATGTGATAACCCAGTGCCATGCCTTGTGCTCTATCCTAGCTGTCTTCCCCTTAACCTGTGGCATTAACAAGCATGACTGCATGAGAATGCAATACCCAAGTATTTGATTTGTTGTATACTGTCTGCGTGAGTTTGAGTTACCTTGATGAAGATCATGCTTGGGAAAACAAATGTTAGTGGAATGAGTGTGAGTGATCCCAAAAGGCTGGCAAAGTCTCCCATGAAAGGTATGGCTGCTGCCACAAATGTATTTGCAGTAAAAAGGAGTGCTCGAAGGAGGAATCTCCTTTTAAAATTTTCACCCGTGTATGCAGCCTTGTCAAGTATCAGGAACTTAGTATCTAGGGTCTCGTGTATTGGTTGGACAAACATCTGCACAGAAGTGTGATAGTGTTACATCAGTATAGCTTACCGGTAGAATAATAAAAAAAACTATAATAGTTACTTAGTTAGCATAGGATGATTTATGGACCACTGGTGACTAGCCTAATGAATCTATTGTCCACAACTAAGTTTTTTTTTCTTCTTGTTTTTTAAGATAACATGGGTGTCCAAGCTTTACCTGACTAAATCTATGGACCCTGAAGTTAACAATCAGGGGAACCTACAGGCCCCGAGGAGACTCCAACTTGGGACTCCTCCTTCATATATTAGTTATTGAGCTGTAATGAGAGCAATCCAAATAAGTATATAACTAATTGTTGAGGAAGGTTGTGGTCTATAGTACTTCTAGTTAAATGAGTGCTATGCTTTGTGTGATTGTTGTCAACTTCAGTTTTACTGTTTTATACCTTTATCTGAATTTATGGTAAGAACAATATGTTTTGTATGAAGCAGAAGATATGGGAAGTAGTCTTCATTAACTTGAACTGAAAATTATACGTACATGTTGGGAGATGATACTTTGTAGAAACACCGCTGAATTGATTAAGACCTTTGCCCATTTTGGCGCCCTTAGTTCCTTAGGGAGGTAATCTGACACGTCTGAGCCATAAGCCCAATATCCCAATATGCTAACACCGTGATACAATAGTAAGCCTGCTGTGTACTGTACATAGAGGGCGTTCCTCATGTTCTTGACGGCTGGCCTTCTGACTGTTGACTGCACCATGTGAAATGATGTAGATTCAAATTTCATTGTCTCTACAGAAGGTCTTTCTTGAGCTTACAGTATTGTCCCAAAAGAGAATTAAGCAAATTCTAGACCTGTATCTCCGGTAGCATGCCAGAATTGTTACTCAAAATGATGGCTGATATTGCACCGAATGCATTGAAGACCTTGTCCACTGTATTTCCTCTGACTCCATAGTCTCTGTGTTCATTGGATGTGCCTGTAGGAAGATTTTTTTTAGCCATACTAGAGAACTATTGAAGTATAGTAGGTCTTAAGAAATGTCTTGCTCCATCTACTTTAAGAGTATGCATGTATCAAGTATTGAAGTCCAACTCGTGTTGATATTCCTTTTGTCCAGAAAAATTTATCATTTGATATTTACAATTACAGTACCAAGTAAACTCCGAATTGTCGATATTTAATTTTACATACATGAAGGAAATGATGGAACATACCGTCAACTGTCATCGCCCCAAAGAGGACACCAATATAACTGAAAGTGAGGATAGCTGAGGCTCCCAACCATATTCTCATGGCAGACATGGTTGGCACAGCCAAAGCGAACATGAAGTATGCTACTCCTGTGATGATGATAAAGTACTGAAGCCTTAAGGTGGAGTCACTGAATGCCAAAGATACTTCCTGTAGGAATGCATCCCATGGTTTAATTATGCATGAATCATGCCTTTTTGAACATGTATATGATGAAAAGACTTATGGAAATGCCACTGTGGATGAGTGCATATTAATGTTCCACAATTATGAGACATCTTTATGCTATACCTTAAGTGCCTTGCCTCCAAGAAGGATGAAACCCATGTTAGTCAGAACAAAGTTCAAAAATTGGAAAATCCATGTAGCATAGAACATTTTCTTCCCTGCAAGAAAGAAAATTTCAGTCTTCCCTTTTGGATATCCATTCTTGCCGATGAATAACACAGTTGTCCTTCTGTTTTTAAGGTTCACATTGCACAGTGGTGAGGAGGAAGCTTACCAAACAGATATCCCATTATGTCTCTGTATCGGATGAATCTTTGGCCTTCAATGTAGTGAAACCCTGCCAATAGCCAGTTGGCGTAGGCAGAGAAAATTGCAAAGGCAACTAAGATGGGGACACCACATGGCCAACTGAGGGGCACTAGTATAAGGGCCGGAGAGCTTAATATCCATCCACAATTGAATGATGTTGCAAGCAGCAAACTGACCTGCTGCCATGTATCTGCTTGTGTTCCCAAGGTGAAGCTTATTAAAGGATCTAAATTGGAATATGACATGGACTTTTTCTTAAACCTGTTTTTCTTTTTTTTGGCGACAACCTGATTTTGGTGTCCCTTAACTACAAGTCTACAAGAAAAAAAGAGAAAAAGAGGAGGAGGG
>ONZK01002882.1:0-10216 GCA_900322385.1 Pharnaceum exiguum
CCCCCCCCCCCCCCCCCCCCAACCACCACATTACTCGGTCACAATTTCCCGGGCCTTGCTCCCCAAATTCAACTTTCTCAATCAACAGTTCTCTTTACAACTCCTAACTAGAATTCACTTCTGTAAGAAAACACTGTGCCTAAGAGCCGAGCCACCGACATCATGATCAGGTGTTTTTTTTTTCTTTTTGTAGGGGAGGGGTTATCAATAGCAGTAACAAATACTCCAATTAATTTACCACTGGTACCCCTAAATCAAAAAACACCTCAATTGAACAATGCTACTACTACTTTAATTAACTATAACAATACATTAGAATAAGAGAGAGGGGAAACAAGCCTTGAGAGGGTCATGGGAAAGGGTGTGGCGGCCGCTGAACATAGCGGCGAGCATCGAATCGGGTTCGCGTTGAGTCAATGTGTCCGCTGTGGTGCAGAATTTCTTGCCTCCTGTTGTAAAGAAATAATTAAAATTAAACAACAATAGAAATTCGCTATTATATAAGAAAAGAAAAGAAAAGAAAAGGGGGAGTGGAAGTGGTACCGATGTTGAGACGGACAATGTTGGAAGAATTATCGGAGGAAGTCATCGTTGTGTCGTGGGAAGGAAGGAAAAGGATTTAGTCAGTCTTTTAATTTGATCGATCGTAGAAGATCAGATGACTGACTGACTGACTGACAAAGTGAAAGACTGACTTGCCTCCGATGCTTAATTGCTTAGACTGGGGCAAATTAAAGCCCAAATCAATGAGTGAAAGTGAAAGCAAAGAGGGACAATAATTTTTTTTAAAAAAAAAAACATATTATTCTCAAAAAACACAAAAAAAACATAATGAAAATTTTATTTGTAAAATTGAAAATTGTGATTTAGCAAGTCTAAAGTGTAATGTGTGAGTAATTGAGTGAGAACTCGTTGCAGATATGAGACGCCGTCGTGACTAACCACTTCTTTGTTATACAATGAAAATTTTTTTATTTTATTTGTGATCGTATTTTATGTCGTCATATGTACATCTAAAATGGTTGATTTAAATATTTCTCATATGTGAAACATGTTGAAATAAGTTTTTATGGTTGACATTTAGTAGTAACCAAAGTTTAATGGTATTCGACCATAACTTTCACAATAGAGACTCTGTTGTATTTAAATGTTCAAATTTATTAATTTATGGTTAAACCTGAGATGTAATACCCATGGATAGGTCGTCTTCTTACCTTTTTTAAAGGTTTACATTAGGCGGTAAAGTATGGCAATTTGTATTACATATAGCTATATAGGTGTAAAATGATCATGCATTTTTATAATCATTTAAATGAATTTTCTTGAAACATAAGTGCAGTTACAAAATACATTTTTCAACAACAACAACAATCCCAGTCTAATTCCATCTCAGATGGGATACCCAAGGAGTCTGGTACGCAGCCTCAATCACCCCGAATTGAAAAATCGGGAGACTGTTTACAAAATGACCCGCTTAGTACATTTTTATAAAATACAAATGCATTGTTTGTTTTATAAATAGAAGGGGGAGAATAAGATATGAGTGGACAAAAATCAAAATACGTATATATACGTTTACTATGTATAAGTTATGGTTAAGTATAAGACAAAATAATACCACTATGTAAAGAGAATTTATACTGTAGTATTTAAAGTAGGGATAAATTAAGAAAAAATAACTTCTGTTTAAATTTATTTAGATTTCTTTTTTTGTGTTAGGGAATAAACTTTACTTGATTTATGTCTCATTCACCAAGTTTAAGGAAATCATTGGTCTATATGTATACATTATAGACATCGGATAAGCTTTTAGACAAAAGTTATAAGCCAATATTAAATTTTAGTGAACTAAAATCAACATATAAAGGAACATACTAGAGTCCCAATGAATGAATTTTTACGACACATCTCTTTTATTTTTGCATAGCTTTTGTTAATTTAATTTCTCATAGTTTCTTTTCAATTTTTCTTTATGTTTTTATGAGATACTTGACACTAGTGGTTGGAATTTTGCTGGGATTTTCGTTAATATTTTAACACAGTTATATCAAACGTAGTTAGTTTTTATTTTTTATAATACATAAAAGTTACAATAAATATTATTCAAATTATGAACTTGGTTAAGATCTTAAACTACACTCGAAGTGTTATAACATTAATACATGGTATAACTTTTTTTATTTAACATGGTAAATTAAAACATAACACATATAAGTTCCCCAAAATGCTCTTCATTAAAGACGGGTAGTGAGGGAATATACGGGACTTCATCCTCACAAACACTTAAATGGTTATATCTCCAGTGTAAAAATTATACTCGAACACCAATGAATTAAGTACTACTTGGTGCAAAGTTATAGTCATTGATACTTTTTTATTACATTACATACACAAATTAAATATTCATATTATTTGATCTTATTAAAAAGATAATTCTGTACAAACGCCAAATAATTAATAATTAATAATTATCAAATACTGGTGATTATTGAAAGATTGTCACGAATTGATTATTCCTCGGTCCTTGCAAACTGCAATGTACGTGTACATATGCAGGTGAAGGCCAGGCCATATTTTTAGACCTTGGTATACTCTCACGAGCGGTAGCCACTGCATGCAAAGCAAGCACGTGTCAGCTTGTAAATACCCCCCAAGGAGAAACTCTCTGTCGCTCTCTCAACATTCCACAGTACTACTGTGCCTTCCTTCCAATCTTCTGCATTCCATTCTCTCTCCATGTCCTGCACAGATCTCACATAATACGTACACATTTTCAATCTTTCTCTGCATTTCCATCTTATATCATTTCTCATATAGTTTGAAGGCAGGTGCATTGCTAACGTAAATAACCACGAATAATGATCATGGAAACCAAGTTGAAGCACCTTTCTTCTTTTGCCAATGACGTCCTTAGCCGCTGTGCTCTGTATAATCTCTCAATCTTTCACCATTTTGTTTTGCTTTGCTTTTCTTTTCTTTCTCTGTTCATATTTCTCACTTAGTCATTTTTATCTACCTGTATGTATGATTTTCATGGTTATACATATAGTGCAACTTCGACCTATATATGATAGAATAATGTGATTCTAACAAACCTTATGAGTTCGTTGTAGTTTTCTGTTTCTATTTAGTTTCTTTGTTGCCACATGCCACAGTTTAGTCAAATATTCCAAATTTTTGTTGTCAAAAGCTCTCAGTTTCAGAAAGTTTGTGATTGTATTATTACAACAACAACCGAGTGTAAATCCCCATTCAGTAGGGGTGCTCGGGGGTCGGGATGTGATTCAGTGATTGTATTATTAAATCCTTTAAATTGTTTCCACAAAGAGAGTCATGGGTCAGTTTGGGTTAAATATTATTTTGATTTAAAGGGACTAAGGGAGGCACGAGGCCGGTGAGAATTGAACCTTATGATCACTTATTTTACTGTTGTATCTCTACATTGACTGCTAACACAACCGTAAATATGAAAGAAAAAAACTTCACTTTGTGCACCAAATTATGAAAACTCTAAAGGTACATTTATATTCGATGCTCATTGCACTATATATGAGTGTATGAATCAGTTTCACACAATGTATTGTGATCAAACAGACTTACTTCACTTTGTGTACCAAATTATGAAAACTTTAAAGGTGCATTTATATTCGATGCTCATTGCACTATGAGTGTATGAGTCAGTTTCACACAATGTATTGTGATCAAACAGACTGATGAACTCAACATCTTTGTAGCATCAAAGATTATTTGGAACACTATTAGTTTTCATTTCGAGGGATGGTACTCAAAATACAATACATAGCTCTATAGATATGAGTATATGACTATTGACTTATAAGCTTGTTTCATGGTTGTGGTGGTGATCTACATGCTATATGTGTGTTTGATAGTTGTGGCCGTGTTTTGGTAGGAAATTGGACACCACAGTGGATGCATTGGTGAAGGAATTTGAGGCAGCATGGAAGCCAGAGCTTGGTGACTACTCAAGGAAATTAGTGGAGAATTGCTGCTCAAAGGTTCTTAGACAAAGGCCATTTGAGGCAGAAGAATCCATCGGTGATAGTTCTTTTAGTCGGTTCACTTTCGACATGATGGTAGCTTGGAAGATGCCTAGCTCTAGTAATGAAGATTCGTACTTGGTATCTTCTTACCGTTCGTTTGTGTGACTAATAATTGTTAAGTGCATGCAGTTAGTTGGTTGGAGAATGGAATATGATGTTTTGTATTTACATTGTTTCAACAACAGCTGCTAGTGTCAATCAGTGTTCCTTAATGTTAACTTTAATTTACATGGCTTTATGATGAGTTTAGTTAGTGCATTTAGTGGAATTTTGCATGATTAGTTGATTAAACAAAATGCATATAAATATCTGTGCTATTTTGTCTATTTTCCTTAATAGTATTATAGGTGTGAGCTTCCAGCTAAGTAGAATACTACTTTTCTCAGGATCATGTGTTACATAGACATGTATAGCAATGTTGTTTATTTAGGGAAGTGGTCAGCTTCCACCATTTTTGCTAATATAGGTGATGTCAGTACAAGATTTAACTGGGGTGGTGAATGGAGTGTCCATTTTTTTCCTGGGTAAATTGGAATGTCCTGTATTGAAGTGTGGTCGGATCATACCCTTTTTCCTATCTGATGGGCATTGTGGATAAATTACAAGAATTGGTCAAAATATTAGAGGAATCTTTCGACTGTGTTATGAACTTGATCAACATAATGAGTTACCAGATAACTGCAGAAAATATATCTTATGCCTTCCAGTGTTCCAAGTCATCTGAACAACTAATTAAGCAACTCTTATCTAGGTCTACTAATGACTAATTGGAATGGGAACTTTAAAATCTCAGTCTCTTTCATGTTGTAGGAATGCTTGGGCAAGGAGAAAGAAGATAATAAATTGCCACTCAAAGCGACTCCAGCTCATGAGGATGTTTCACTGTTCTATTCTGACATTATGCCGCTGCTTGTAAGAAGATCCTCTTTCATTCTGTTTCTGATTAAAACATTCTCTCCAGTTTATTGTCCTTGCACAATTCATTTTTAGGCTTATTATTCCTTGTTTCAGTTACATTCAACTCACAAAGGGGTCAAAATGATCACAATTGTTGGTAGGTTGATCATGGAGCAGGTGTTGAAGAAGATGCTTTTGTGTGGATTGCATCATTGTTTCCTTTGCCTGGAGATGTTCCTAATGGCCGATTCACATTTGAAATTCTTACGGCATCTACTGCCAATCTTCTTCACTACCCAGCATATGACAAGTTTTTGAAAGAAATTGAGAAGTAAGAATCGCCTTGGGTAACTTATCACTTTGGCAATGCTAATTTACTGATTAGGGTTGTAAGGTTGACGGAATGATACCAATTACCTTGATTTATCTGTCTACTGAACAACTTCGACAGCATAGAAACCCCAACCCAGGCTGGAATTTTATGCGGAGTGCAAGTGTTTCAATGTTCCAATTTGGTCCTGTACAAATAATTTGTCATAGTGAATCAAGTTTGATATTCATGTGGTATTGTAATCTCTTCAGATTGTTGTTTCCAAAGTAGAGTCAATTATAGGTCTATTGCTGCTCTTTTTTCTTTCTTTTTTTTAGTATCCCCAGTGACATGCTTGGTTGAACACTTCAGGTGTGTAAAGCATCTGCAAAAACAAGAGACACCAAGCGGTGTTGAACTTGCAGACGATGAATTTATCCTTCATGTCGAGGGAACTGCAGGCAGCCAACGTGTTGTCCGCCATATTGGTGGAGAAAGCTGGCCAGGTATGTGTTTAGGTCATAGAGCGTTGATCTGTTAGTCGATTATATGCTTGTAGTTAGCTATTTTAGTTATTAAGCATATCCCTATATTTATGTAGGGAGGCTCACACTGACGAACCGTGCGCTCTACTTTGAGGCTTCAGCAGCTGTGACTTATGAACATGCCCTGAAAATTGATCTCTCAAAAAATACAGAGCAGAGTGTGAAACCAGATGCTACAGGTCCTTGGGGTGCTGCACTTTTTGACAAAGCCATGGTCTATGAATCTACTGAAATGTAAGTTTGCTCAAATTAATCCCCAAAACCCTTTACGGTTTTTGTAATTCTTTCCCTAATACGGTTTGTCATGTTCCTTTCTAGAAAAAACTCAGAAGTATTAGCATTCATTGTCCATGAGTTGGCATTTCTGTAACCTTAATGACCATAGTTGTATCCGGTTGTAGTGGCCAGTACCTCATCAATGCATAAGGAAGAAAATTTAATTTTAAAAATCGGTTCACCATGTAAAGGAGACCTTAGGAGGGATGTGGCACAACTTCTTGTTAACTCAATGGATAAGTTGGCTGTTGTTCCCTGCGGAAACCTGATCTTCAATCAGAAGCCCAACCTCTGATTCTTGTTTATTGGAGGTTTGAACAGTGCTTTTGAAGTTATTCATTTCAAACAGAGGGATATGGATATAAGAATTCGAAGGTCTGGAAATGTACAACTTTGTTAAGATCATCTACAAGACATGAGACATCTGCCTAATCTTTTTAGTTTATGTGGAAGACAGGATGAACGGGATGTTTTGGGTGATGAACTTTTAGAGCTCTGTCACTCTTGACATTATTCACTGTAGTGTCTACACACAAACGATTTGTGTATGCTTGTTGGTGAGACTCCACGCAATGGCCAAAAAAACTCAAAGTTTTGTATGTGCTTGTCGTGAGACTTTATTTGCTAAAACAACTCGAGCTTTGTGTATGCTTGTCACTGAGAATTTCTTTGAGAAAATACTGAAGTATATATGTCTTCCAATTTCTTAGTGTTTGGATTTCTCAAAAAAAAAAAAAAAGCCTCGGATGTCTTCATCCTGAGTATAATAGTTTCAGTTAGTATGAGGGGTCTTCAGTCCAAACAGAATCCATGAAGCTGTAGAATAGCTGTTAGTTGTAGTTCCCTTTTCTGGATGTATTATGAGCAGTGAATGTAGGCAATAGTGTACCATAGACAACAAGCCCAGATTTTGAAGTAAACAAATACTTTTACATCATTTTAGGAGTAGAAGTAGTATAAGCTAATATATTTCCAAGTTATCCCTGCCAGAATACTCTCGATAATGAGAATCCGGAACTGATTTACAGGACAGACGTAGTGTTACTGGAGTTCCCTGAAGTAACAAGCTCAACTAGGCGAGATCACTGGCTTGCTTTAACAAAGGAAATAATTTTGCTCCACCATTTCCTGTCTCAACATGAGTCACTCTCACCAACACAAGCATGGGAGATGCACGCAAGGACAATACTTGGCATACTGCGGCTGCATGCTGCTCGTGAAATGCTAAGAATGGCTCCGCCGCCTCCGCGGAGCTTCTTGATCTTCACTCTCTTTGATGACCTTCCGAAAGGAGACTTTGTTGTGGAAGAGCTTGCCGAGACCTTGAAGTTGATTGATACAGGGGAACCATGCAGTGCAAGTTCAATACTAAGGAAGTTGAACACACCCTATGAGATTCAGTTGAGTAGAGAGTTGAAGGAGCCAAAGGTGGTTGAGAAAGAAGCTTTGACAAGTCCTCAGGAAGATAGTCTTTCGACACTGGACAGTGCAGTTAATGACTTGCGAGAAGAAGCAAAAGAAATTGAAGTAGCAAAAGCTACGACCAGAGGTTTGAGAGAAGAGGGTGTCACTGACAGTGCACTAGTCCTTGTGGTAAGTGCATTTGATATGCTATACTAGTCAATTTCGTGCTTCCTCTGAAAAAAGTTATTACCCACTGCAGCAGTTGTTCAATTATTTTCTTTTCATTCTCCTTCTGTCACCATTGTCATCCTCCGTATTACTGGGATTATGGTAACTTTTGTGCTTTCATATATCAGTGTGCCAATGTGCAAAACTCTGCTTAAATATCAAAGATCTATCACAAAGTAAAGGTCGACATTCAGAAGTTCAGGGAGATAGCTGGGGTGGCCGCTCTTTTTTTTCTTGGTTTGGGGGGGTGGGGGGTGGGGTGGGGTGGGGTGGGGGGTCTAGTATCTTCATGGTAACTGACTACTTACATGATTTTGCTTGTGTCCAATTTGTCAGGAGCTTCTAAAACCACTGCAAGGAGGCTGGTTATGGCTTCAAGGAGTCCTGTCATGGGAAAAGCCGACTGTTACTGCCAATGTGATAGCTGCAATCATTTTAATTGCTTACAAGTAAGATTGCATGGCCATGTTCATACTTCAAAATTTCACCTTATTATATTTCGTCATTTGGTTCTTGATGAGCTTCTCTTTGCTTTTTAGTGAGTGGATTGGAAAGGCATTGGCATTGGGCTTATTGTGGGCTGTCTATCAGATGTCACAAGCAAGGCATCTAAGGACAAAAGACAGATTCAAAAAAATTGTGATATGTACTGCATCAGATCAGACGACAATGGAGAGTATTGTGTCCGCCCAGCAAGGCTTGAGAACTGCACATGACCTTGTACAAGAGGTCAATATAGCTATACTCAAGATTTACTCAATAGTGATTTCAATAGCCCCAAAGGTACTGAATTTCCCTAATATGACCCTGCTCTTACCTTAGCAACTTTAATGCATTCTTGTTGCAACTAGAGTTGGTTGTTATCCTATACAGAAGTGGAATTTGTTGATCTTGAGTGTCTATGAATTAGTTAACCTAAGAATTTACTAGGATCATGATTGGCCTAGTTTCTCTCCAAACGTGCTTCTCCTTTGTATTTTTTTCCTCATTCTCCCTCGTTCTCAACCTTCATCACAAATCAACTACTAAAGGCTCTAAAGGTTTCTTAAATTGGCCAAAAGCGAAAGTCTCAGTGTAATGCTTATGCTTTTGCTCATCGCGGAGAGTACTTTAAACTTCATTTTGGTGATGATGGAGAAGTTGGAAGGAGAGGGAGAACAAAAATACAAAGGAAAATCACGAGGTAGATCTTCTAGGGGAATAGCTGGTAGTTCATCCATGCTTATGTATCAGTGACATATTTCTGATAAAGGCTGCAGGGGTTGACATCCATTTTCACCAAATTAAAACAAGTTTTGTTCCTGTTTTATATCGGTTCAGGTTGCCTCCTGTTGATTTGACATATCCTGATTGTTGGCTTTGTATGCTGCAGCAAGCAAAGACAGTGATGACGTTGATGGTAGCTGTTGCAAGTGTCCTCATTGTCCTCCCATTCAAGTATATAATTATAGGTTGCGTGCTGTATCTTTTTGCAATGACCTCGAGCGTAGGCAAGAAGTACCTGGCTGATGAAGCAGGAAATCGAAGAATGAAGGAATGGTGGGACTCTATTCCTGTCATTCCTGTGCATCTCACGGATGATCCGGCGGAGCTCAAATGATCATTAGGATGATTTCTGGCATCATCCTTAGAGTGAAGTGTTAAAGAACGTTTGATCTGATGTCCCTTGGTGTACATCTGCCTTGTGAGAGTATACTTTATGAGTGATGTATATCATCGATATATATGAAAAATGTAGGCACTCCATGGTAGCCCTGATGTTTCTGATATGCATCTCTGGGGCGATTTGAGGAATGAATGTAAATGACTAAATCATAAATAGCATTTCACCAATAAGCTCCAACATGGCAAACATAACTCATCACGGATACGCATTTCCGGATAGATTTGGGGCAGCGAGAGGAAATTTTGGATATATGAGAACAAACTGCCCAAGATCCAGTTGAAAAGCCTTTAAATGACACAAGTTGGGAAAGAACAGATTAGAAATGGAAATCTACATCACATATCTGAAGGAGGATGCAATAGCACTACTAAGATTAAATCATTTAGGTACAACGGATGAACATATTAAAGTGATTCAACGCGCAGCGCCAAAATACACGAGGTCATTACCCTGCAACCTTACAGGTACACTACGGATATACGACATCCCGTATTTCCTTCTAATCAGCAACAAACAGGAGCATACGTGTCTTTACCAAAATGTGCGTTAGATAATTGCATTTACAAATTTTCCATCTAGCAGTCTAACTCTATCCCTAACTAGCGCATGGGAACCTTGAAAGCTAGTTTTAGAACTTCAGTTCAGCGTCGAGCTTTTTCCAAGTCTGGAAGATCTGTGGAAGCACACGATAAACTTGTTATAACAGATCACACATAGTCTTCATCATCATTGTGCCCTGAATGGTTGTCTTTCTCGTTCCAAAAGCAGAAGGATCAGATGGTCAAGAAATAAACTGACATAGAACTCCACGCAATGAGAACACCCCCCC
>ONZK01002882.1:13000-30727 GCA_900322385.1 Pharnaceum exiguum
GAAGACTCACACTGATTTTCAGCCATGAAGTGGACTCCAATTAATTACCAAATAATAAAAAATGCAATAAGACTAAAAGAGGATGCATTTCGTTGAATTGGAAATATCCAATAGGATGTGATTGGGATAGGAATAAATAATTATATCCCAATTAAAAGTAAATGCTTGCTTCAGTTGTGTAGCCTTTACTTGAAACAAAAGCAAAAGAAGTTTATCACGATAGATCAAGTCAGAATAGATTCCAACAATACTTCAATCATATAAGACCGCAGGGTAGAGCAATGTAAGCGGAAAACTGACCTCTGGTACTATTGCACCGTGGAGTTCCAGCTCACACTCATATACTTCTCCTTGTCGTCCAGTCGCAGAAAACTTAAATATACCTTGAGGCTCATATTTCACAGAGACGTCTTTGGCATCAAGCAATGTAACTGTCAAATAAATCTTGTTGGAGCGCTGGGCCCAAAGAATTTGAGGAGGCCGACTGAACACAGAGAGAAACAAGTTGCCCATGTTAGTCTCTCTTTCAAATGATGTCTGCTAGCAATAAAGGCGAAGAGAAAAAAAGACACACATAAGCAATATAGAAATACGATAAAAGCACACATTCAGGGGCACCAAGCAACTTTACTTCTCATGTTTTCATTAGTTTGACAAGTCATGGCAGTAGAGGAGAACTAGAAGAAGCATTGACTACCATGAGAAATTTTGGCATCTCTTGCATCAAATTGATGCACTATTGTCACTACTCCCCTCATATAAGCAAATGAATGACACGCGAAACAAGAATTATCCCAAAGGTTTCCCACAATACTACCACATACTTTCACCATGTCAAGCACAACCAACACCTTTAATTTTTCAAAGCAAATCACAGAGGAAAAGTGTTTCTTGCTTTACAAAATCCACAACTATCCCTCAACAACATACAAACAAACACAAAGATAAGCAATGGTACGTTAACACTTATGATAATTACCCCATGAAAAGTGTACCACAGAAGCGATAGAAAGAAGAAGAAAAAATGCAGAGGTGGAGTGAAATAGAGGACGGGAAATGCAACCATTCGTGGACATTCACAATCACATGAGTAATTACAACATTTGGGGGATTCTGAACAAGATAATTTCAATAGCTTAACCACTAGAAAAAGGGCATTGATGCTGAACTCAACCTTCTCTGCAAAATTCTTTTCACAAACATTGACAACCATACTAATACATAACAAACCCCACCTCAGTATACTTACTACCTTTTTATGATACCCTAAATATGAATTAGGCTACAAATTTATAAGGGCAAACCCTCAAAAGCATCAATTTTCACTCACATTTACATAATAGAACAAACAAACACAAAGATAAACCCAGTAGAATTCTTCAAATAACTACTAACAGTTAGTAGAAGGAAAAGGGGATGCCACATTTAGAAACCCTTTATTTATTCTTCAAAACACATAATATGGCATTCATAAGTTTCCCTATGTATGAAAATATGACATGGGTATTGCTTTATCATAACAATGATCAATTTTAACAAGTTTTGACAAAATCTAAAGCATACCCAGATACCCATTCTCATAGATACAAAGGAAAAAAGTGTTCAAAAAGGAAAAAGAAAAAGAAAAAGAGGAAAGGGGAGAAGGAGAGAGAGAGAGAGAACCTCATAGTGAGAGAGAGCGAAGGAATGACAGTGACAATGTGTGGAATGGGAAAAAAAGCTGTGAGAAGAAGGGATTGCTATTTAATTTGCCGATTGATGGTTTAACTGGCCAAGGGAGGTGAGTAGGTGACTAGTGACTACCGAGTTCTGACCACTGACTAGGTTCTTAACCTCTTAGGTAGGAAAAAGACTATCTAACAAATAAAAAAATTGACATTTCTATCCATTTCCTCAATAACTAAACAAACAAGGGAAAGTTGAGAATTTCTCCTATTTAGTTTTTCACACTTTTCTACAAAATTACTTTTCATCACTTTTCATCAAATTTTCTCACATTTCAAGTTACCAAACTGAGTGTAATGAAAATGTTGAGAGTTGAGACTTGTAGAACCGTCAATCGAGTTGGTCGGGTTTCGTTTTTTTTTTTCGGGTTCGGTCACATTTCGGGTTTGTGATTTTTGAGTCGTGTCGGGTTTGTATGTTCTGTTTTGTTTGATAAAAATATTATTTTATCAATATTTTATAATATTTAAATTTTTTTGAAAAAATATTATCATTTTATTATATTTTAATAAATTGAAATTGTAAAATAAATATTTATAATATTTTATGCAACAAACGGGTCGTTCCGGTTCAACTCAACTTTTACCAGGCTTCTCGGGTTTGGTCAGTCTCAGATTCAGTCAGTTTTGATTCGGGTTGAGTTTTTTATTTCGTAACCGAATCTTTACGGGTCGGTTTACGGATCATTTTCGGATGCTTAAATTTCTGCCAAATCTAGTTGAGAGCTTGAGAGGTCCAATTTTCCTTATTTAGCCTAGGCTGTACACTGAGATTACAGTTTTTCCCTTCCTCTCTTCACCCCACTTTAACAGCCCCACCGTCTCTCTTTTCTCAATATTTTATTCTTCCCATTAAAAATATCTCCGACCCTCACTATCATTATAACAAAAACATCCCACTTCTTTTTTAGTTCCCTGCTCTTATAGTCTTATTTAACTCGTATTATGCTGGGTATCTACTGTTTTTTGCATTGGGTATTTCGTTTTTTTTCTTTCATGTAAGTTGAAGGTTTGCAATAGGCGAAGCTGGGAGTGGCTCCATTCGTGGAGAAGATGCGAGAGACCAGACTACGTTGGTTTGGGCATGTTAGGAGGAGAGGCGTGGATGCACCGGTGCGTAGGTGCGAAAGTATGGTTGTGAGTGGGGTTAGGAGGAGAGAGAGACCGAAGAAGAGTTGGGTGAATGCATTAGAAATGATATGTCTAACCTATCACTTAGCGAGAACATGGCCTTAGATAGGAGTTCTTGGAGAATGAGGATTAGGGTACTAGACTGTTAGAGTGGGAGAGAGCTAGATCTGTTAGGATAAGGTGTAGTGTTAACAGGTGGGAATTTGTCGAGTCTAGTGTTTATGTGGTGTATGTTGTGTTTTGCTTACTCATGCGTGTGTGGGCTTGACATATATTTCCGCGACTTTATATTTTTATGGATATATTTGTTACTAACGATTTTTCACTGCAGGACATTGGTTGTTAACGATTTTTCATTGCAGGTTTTACGAGCTTTCTCATGCAGGTACTAAGTGGGTCATTCTGGAAACACTCTCCCGATTTTCAAATCGGGGTAAGGCTGCGTACATCAGGCTCCCTCAGTACCCCATTTGAGATGGGATCCACTGGGAGTCTGGGATTGTTGTTGTTGTTGTAGAATTATTCTAACCTGCTCTTGTTGTTGTTTTCTTCTGTTAATTGAGCCTTCATTTTGCTGCTATGTGGTACAATCTCTCCTTCAATTTTCAGCCTACAAACACTAGTTTTCGTCACGCCAAGAGCAAAAGCGAGTGCTCTATAGCTAGTACTCTTATGTAAAGGAATTTCACTCATCTTTTCCAAGTCAAGTACTACTCTCTTCTTCTCCCTACCCTTTTTGCCTGCTATCTTGCTGCTTACATCAATAATGTGATTTCCATTTCCTGATGTCACCATTTGACTTGATACATCCTTCCATATCTTGCTGATTGTTCTTGTGGATACATTGAACTTGGCTGCACAACTTGTCATCACGCTTCGTCTCAGCTCAGGCTTATTTCCTTGTTGTTTATATGGGACTGGTGGTTTCAGATTTTGTAGAAAAATCTGTAAGATTTGTTCTTTTTCTTTGTTTGTCAGTCTCGTTTTTCTTTTACTTGTGCTTAAAGGGTTCACCTCCATTTTTAATTTGCTGTGATTTGTGTTATGATTTGTGTTTTGTGGTGATTGTTAAATGAGGATTTACGACTTGCATTGAGGAAGCACATGTGGTGTGTGTATATATAGGGAAATAAGTAAGGTGATCGAAGAGAAGCTGTGAACGAGAAGGGGAGTGAAGAAAAAGAGGGAAATTTGAAATTTGCTGTAAATTGTTTGGGTTGGCTCATTTGGGGGGAAATTTGGTGCCAACTGTAACATTGTGTGTAAATCTGGAAATGTAATGGGTGGAGCCGTGGAGGAGGGAAAAATTTGGGATTTTACATTTTGGGTAACTGAGGTATAACATATTGTCCGATTGGGTACCCGTGGTATTCAATATATTTTTTTGGGTACCTAAGTTTTAGTTCCGTTACTACTTTGGGGATTTTGACCGTTAAGTCGTCAGTTTGACTGTTAAAGTGTTGACGTGGCATAATTTTTTTTACCAAATGTCTATTTTACCCCCTCTCTCTATTTTTATGCGGAAGGCTCTACATTATGCATAAGATTTCTTCATTCCATAGCCTTTTCCATTAAAAAAAAAAGAAAGGGTGAAATTAGTTTTTTTTTTTGTTAAATTCACTAAAAAAAAAACCCAAAAATATGAAAAATGCCGAAAATTCCCATCAAAGAATTGAATCAAAAATTCTGAATTTCCCATATATGCTCTTAAATCCACAAAAATTACAAAAATGTAAAACATAAGTATAGAAAAAACTAAAATGCCTAATAAAAAATGAAAAGTAAATTAATTGCAAGGATCAGAAAAACAATTTCATTCATTCTGACCATGTTCATTATCAATTTATCATCGGCTACAAGGCTACAATTCATCAACACATCCCAAAAGAAAAAACCAACCAACCTCCTAGCATTCGTCTAATCCCACAAAAATCGATAAGTCAATATTCCCAATGAGATGTAACACACGAGGACAGATCTGGGTAGCAGCTGTTAAGCATGGCTGCTACACTAAACGTCTATGGTGATGCTCACGGTGGCCGCGATATGATGGCAGAAGGTCGAAGACGAAGGAGGAGAGATAAGCGAGTATGCCAATGGTGTAGAGGAGGATGTAGATTAATGGTGGAGGATGTGGTGGTTGAAGTTGTTGTTGTTGTTGTTGTTGTTGTTGTGGAGTTGTCGGATGCCAGCGGGGCCTACCGGAGGCGAATGAATCTGGCGGAGTGCAGGGTCGTCGAAAATTATGCAGCAAGAGGAATAACGGCGGAGTGAGAATGAAAGATCAACAATGAGGTTGACGGAGGAGAGAGATGGAGAAATATGACTATAGGAGTATCATTTGTTTGAGAGTTGGTGGCCTTGGTTAATCTGGAAGTTGCAGGAAACAAGGAAACGAAGTGATGAAATGAAGAGTTGTGCCGTAGAGTTACATGACTTTAACATTTAGGTGAAATGACCCAAATATCCTTCATTTTAACAGTCAAACTGACGACTTAACGGTCAAATCCCCTAAGTAGTAACGGAACTGAACCTCAGGTATCTAAAAAAATATATTGAATACCACGGGTATCCAATTGGACAATATGTTATACCTCAGGTACCCAAAAGGTAAAATATCCAAAATTTGGGATAGTGGGAAAATTTGGCTCCAAATATCAATAAGTATAAAGGCCATGTGCCATGACTTATGTAATACCCTTTGAAGTCTAAGGGTAATGTTGTCTCATTGCACACCCAAACTCTCCTTAATATTTGTGCCAACTTCAATTTGGAGGATAAAAGTGGAAGTTGGCGGATAAAAGTGGGACGGTGGGAGTAGTATACCTTATCCTACGCCCTACGGAAATGAAATGCACTAGTTTCTCCCGCATATTAGATTTTCACATGTATAATATGTCGATTAGATGGCAAACTATAGACACCGCTCTAATGGGATGATAATTTACTAAGGACTCGTTTGGTTTTCCATGGGTATCTAAATTTCATGGGAATTACAAAATAATGGGAATGCTAAAATGATGGGAAACTTGAAAATTTGTTTGGTTGGTTGTGGGAAAGGTATTTATATGGGAAGTTGATGGGAATTGTAGATTCTATAGGGAGGGGGTGGTATTCACTTTCCTACAATATTGTGGGAAAATAATTCCCATAGGAAAATGAATCCCACACTTTTAATGCAACCAAACAAGCTAACAATTTCACATTCCTAGGAAAAATACAATCCCATGGGAATCTTGGGGTAACCAAACGAGTCCTAAGTAATTTGTAATGCTCCATAGTCTAGGAAATTGGATACAATTTCGTAGGGAATCCCTCCACGCATTACGCCATTCTCTCCCTATATTACAGTTTTTCCTAATTTTTCCTTTTGATACCCCTCAGTCATTTTTTACCCTTCTCTCTAATCCTTCATACTAAGCACACTAAAAACATAGTTAAAAGGAAAATACTTCATAAACACCATTGACACTGCTCTCTCAAACTATCAGATTCAATAATACGATTAAGGTACTACGGTAGAAAACTTGGAATATATGAATAAGGTATGATTGATTCTACGTATTGTATCGTGTTGTTCTTCACAAATCCTACAAGCGGTGTACTCTTTTCCTTATTAAAAGTATTTTAAGTGTGAAGGTTTACAAAACCAACCACGTTGCAGTATCCCAATAATCCCTACTTCGGCCGATTATTATAAAATAATCCTAATTTCAAAAATTAATGAGAATAATCCTACTTCAATCTTTGTAGTGGAACATATATATAATAGCTAAGCAATCCATCATGGGTGCGCCGAGCGCCCGTCCGAGAAAACTACCCAAAGGCGAAGTACATGGCTGTCAAGCTCAAACAACATCTAGCTAGTGAACTATCCCCTCCTACCTAAATGAATGTATGCATCACATGATATACAGACAACTTCTAGTTAACTATCCCATCCCACCTAATTAAATGAATGTATGTATCACATGATATACACTATTCGCATGTCCATTCTATAGAGAATCTCGCAAATAATTCGACCTACTTCCAATTCTACTACTCTGGTTTATATATAAACACTATTGCTACTCATATACTCGTACTCCGTAGATAGGAAATAGCTAGTAAGATGATGACCATAAACGTAAAGAAATCCATCATGGTGCGCCCATCCAAGAAAACTACCCCAAGGCGAAGTATATGGCTCTCAAGCTTAGACTTGGTAGCCCGCACGCCTTACTCACACTCTACTATGATTTTTGTCTACCAGTCAACAGGAGATAATCAAAGTAAATCATCATCGAAGTTTTTTAACACAAAAATTATGAAGGATGCACTAAGTAAAGTCCTAGTACCATTTTATCCAATGGCGGGTAGACTAAAGAGTGACGAGAACAATGGTGGTCGGCTAGAGATCGTTTGCAACGACGAGGGTGTGTTGTTTGTCGAGGTGGAGACGAAGAATTCACTAGCTGATTTCGAAGATTTTAGGCCTAGTTCCGAGCTGAAGAAGCTGTTAATTCCTAAGTGTGATTACACTGGAGGAATTTCGTCGTTCCCCCTTGTATTGGTTCAGTTGACCCGATTTAGTTGTGGTGGTGTAACTCTTGGGTTTGCCACACATCATCAGTTGGGTGACGGGGCTGCCTATGTACATTTTATTAACTCATGGTCAAGGCTAGCAAGAGGTCTTGACATAAACGTTATGCCCATCCATGAGAGAAGGCCTTACCTTGCTCCCCGCGTTCCTCCAAAGGTGTCGTTTCAGCATCTGGAGTGCGAACCACCCACGAGATGGACAGGTGATTAAGAAACTCACTCTCCCTATCCCTATATATGTGTATATACTTAAGAAATGGACATCACGATACTAAATTACTAAATAGTTCATGTCATTTTACTGTGTTGATTATCAAAGTTTTTCAATTCTCATATATGTCATGGTTTTTGAACTTCTGTGTCAAAGACTCCTCACTAGCTTGGAAGAATAAATAGCCTGTCAATTTAAATATGTAGTAATTAGTATGAGCTTATAAACTGTGTTGTGTTGCAACGGTGTAGTGTTAATATAAATTGGGATCTCACCAATTTGGAGTTGATTGGTTAGAGTGGTAACCAGTTCCATACCGCTTAATCGAGGTCTCGAGTTCTAGCCTGAGAGTTATACCTTTTACGAGTCTTGACTAATAGTTTCATAAAAAGCTATGAACATGGAGGATTTTTAGTTTTTACTACTCGTATATAAAAACAAGTTACGTGTCCAAGCAATATGTCATGTAAACTATTTTAAATTTATATCTACCCTACGTGCTAAAACACGATATTTTTTTGTGCAATTAAACAATAAGGAATCACAATTTACAAACAAAATTTGACAACCACTAGCTCTCATTAGAAGATGAGTGGAAGCTGGTATTTGCTGTCTACTAGAGTAATATAGAGTATCTTTCTGAAAACAGTCTCTCGATTTGAGGCTGCTACATTAGACTCCCTCAGTACCCCATCTGAGATGAGAATACACTGGAATGTTGTTGTTGTTGATGAATAGTTTGAAATTATAAATTATAACCATTTTATATATGTTCCCGCAATCAGGTGATTATCAATATCAACCAAATATGAACCTTGAGGATGTAACAAGAGTTTCCCTCTTCAAGTTCTCAAGGGATCAAATTAAAGCCTTGAAACAAATAGCAACATCTCATTCAATCAACTATAACCCAACTACATATGAGGTCCTAGCTGGACATATATGGCGTAGCACATGCAGAGCAAGGGGGTTAAATAAATATCAAGAGACGAGGCTCTATATACCAACCGATGGACGGCGAAGATTGGAAAAACCAAAATTACCACCAGGGTTTTGTGGTAATGCCATCTTTTTTCCAGCATGCGTAATGAAAGTTGGTGATGTTGTATGTAATCACTTAGGGTATGTTGCGAAGAAGATAAACGAAACTCTAAGACGTATGGATATGATGAGTACTTAAGGTCTACAATTGATTACTTTGAAACACACCCTAATTTGACTGCCTTGGTTCGAGGCGGCCATACTGTAAGATGCCCCAATATTTGTATAAGTTTTTGGAGTAAAGGGATGCCGTTCTACAAGGCAGACTTCAGTTGGGGGAAACCCGAGTTTGTAGGGCATGGTGGTATCAATTTGGAAGGGCAATCATTCCTTGTTCCAAATGGGAATGGAGATGGTGGTTTCTCCTATTCAATCAATCTCTACTCTCATCATATGGTTCTATTTCACAAGTATTTGTATGACTTTGACAACCATTTTAGCAGAATGTAATGTATTATATACATACAAGTATTAGATTAAACGGGTTAGATAAACGGTTCGTATTCAGTTTGGTTCGAGTTAATTTAGTTCACTTATTAGGTTGCGATTTGGTTCGAGTTCATGTCAATTTCGATTCTATACTTTTTCACGTATTTGACTTTAAAAAATGCAATTAAAGAACAATTGGTTGAAAATTTTTGGGTCGGGTTCAGTCTGGTTAGGGTGAAATTAGGTCTGGGGTTGACTTGGGGTTTTATTTTAAGTTTTGCTCCGGGTCATTGGGTTCAAATCAGTTTTTTTTTATAGAAGGGTTCGGATCAGTTTTGCAAGGTCTAAGGGCGTGTTTATTTGTTATATTTTAGTGAGTTTAAAGCAGAGTATAACCTTCATATTTGATTATAATAATGCCTATAAAATGGGATCCATTTCATAAAAGTATAAAGATGATTTTAAATTAACTAATTACATGGGACTCACATGCATTTTCTTTTTCTAAAAAATTCATTTATTCATAAATATTATGTGAGTTTAACTAATAAAGTAGAAAGTATAAGTAGAGTTTAAACCAAAAAATTGTGATGTGTCACCTTTTTCCTACTCTACAAAGTATAAGAGTTTAACAAACCCTAACTGGTATCCCGTAAACGTGCCGAACTCATAAGTTCTTCAATCGAGACGATTTTAGAAGAGTCCAAGCACTACTCTACGAGTACTACCATTTGAGACATTTGCGGAACATTTTCAGTTTTTCACTTCCACACTGCCACTCAACAGAAAAAGCAATCACCTCGACAAATTCCGACTTCTCATCTCATCTCATATGAAAAAAAAAACCCAACCACACGCGCACACACACAATCAAATCAAACGAAGAGAAACAAACAAAACTGATGATGATGGAACAACAAAACAATCATCAAGACAGGTTAAGCTCACTACCAGACCCTCTCCTGGTCTCCATTCTCTCACTTCTCACAATCAAACAAGCCGCATCAACCTCCGTCCTATCGCACCGCTACACCCATCTCTGGACCCAAATCACTCGCCTCAACATACCTTACATCTGCTTGCCAATACAATCATATGTACCCACCCTTACTCACATCTTTGATCAGCTCACCTCCAACAAACTCCAATCGTTCCATCTCAAATTCCCTCATCTTTCAGACTCTGTTTTGGAAACCTTGTTTCGCTACGCATGCGATCACAATGTCGAGGAAATTAACTTCAGTAGCGTGTTTTTGCCCTTTGATAGGAGGTTACCTGCATGCACGTACATTTGCACGTCGCTTATCGTGCTCGAAATCGAAGAAGGGTTTTCGTCGGTTTTACCTGATGATGATGATGGGACTGTTGTTATTAATCTTCCTAATTTGAGAAAGCTTGTGTTGAGTTTTCTTGTTTGTTGGCAACCTGAGAAATTGTCGAAACTGTTTCGTTCTTGCCCTGTTTTGGAAGTATTGGATTTGAACATACAAAGTTGTGATCTTGGGGTATGTAAAGATATATCGTGTCAGAATTTGAGGTTTTTGAGTATAAATGTTGGGTGTATTGACAAAGGGTGTAACTACATTATCAATGCACCTAAGTTGGAAGTTTTTGATGTGAATGGAGGTGTGTCGTCGTTTCGGTTTGTTGAGAACCCGTGTTCGTTATTCAAGGCCACTATCAAGGCGCCAAAACTTGATGATATGGGTGTTGGTTATCATGTGGGTTTGTTACCCGAGGCCACGATCAAGGCGCCGAAATTTGAGGATGTGGGTGTTGAGTATCTTGAAAAAATGTCAGCATTGGTTAAGGGAATATGCTCTGTTCAGTCCCTTGAGGTCACCAGTATACCATTACGTTCACTTGTTCATGCAGATGGGAATATTGTGTCCACTTTTCATAATTTATTACAACTACATATCTGCTTGGATGATGCTTCTGCAAGTAAGAATTTGCTCCACTGTTTACATTGCGCTCCGAACTTGGAGGTTCTTTGCATTGAAAAGTGTGTTCGTGAGGAAGGATTTAAGTGGGATGTGCCGGATTGTGTTCCTTTGTGTATATCTCGAAAGATCAAGAGAATGATTGTGAAGGGATTGGAAGGGAGTGAACAAGAGTTGGCCTTTTTGAAGTACATCCTAAGCAATGCAAATGTGTTAAACTCATTTTTTGTTGGTGTTTTAAGCAAATCAGCAGCTAAAATACCCATGGAAGAGTGTTTTTGTAAGAACCTGTTCGCGTTTCCTAGGAGCTCCAGGACTTGTAGGATTGATTTCCAAGGTGGATATCTACATTCTTCAAGTACGGAGAATCATTCATGTGCGGAAGGGAAACTACAATGTGAAATTCAGCTCTAAGAAAATGGATATTGCAACTTTTGGTGTCATATGTGAAAGGCAATGAATGGAAATCAATTGCAGGTTCTGGTAACCCGAGTTCGTTTTGTTGTTGTCCTTGCTGGATTAATTTTATTGTAGTGGCTCATATTTTGATTTAAGCTGTTAATCTTTAGTGTGCACCCCTAGGATTAGGCAATCTGCTTACTTCATGATACTGTTCAGAAGATAGCTTTCGATTATTCTGTTAACTCTATTTTATGAGTACTTCCTTCATACTTCTCTTAGAAGAATATTTAACTCCCCAGCCATTGATGTTTGTTGGCCAATTTTTCCCTGTGATCTTTGGTTATATAGTGCATAGCAGTCATTGTGATATGGTCAAAGTTAGCAGCTAAAAGACGCATCCATGGCCTTATCATTAAGCTGGCCTTGGAGTTGGCCTGTAGATGATGGGCGCAGTACATAGCAAGATGGTGAGAGCCATTATGATCTAAGGCTGCCAAAGTGACTTACTGAGCGATGCGGATAATCAGCACATTTTAGCTTTACAATTAGTCTCTTGTCATCAGGTACATAGCAGCACTATAAATGTTGAATTAAGGTATTGACTTCACAATATGTACTTCCTAGTCATGAATGACAATTATAAGGTGCTATTGTGATATGGAGTTTGTTTTGATGGTTATTATTGGTTACAATGGTATTTGAACTTGAAGTCACCAATGGTATTTAAACTTAAGGTCACCAGGCATTTGCTCACGACCTTACATTCATGGGAGCTATCAGCTATGTGCATTAGTGATGAGAAAAAGTCTAGTATTTTGCTGGTCAAAGTGTTTTTTGTTTTTTTGTATAAATAAATTGTGATTATCTTCTCTGTTTGAAAAATTAATGTGTTCCCTTTTCTTTTCCTCACTAATATTGGCCTTGTTTTTTTTTTTTTTGGTTAGTCCGGATCTTCATTCTTTAAAATTGTGAAGCTTGCAGTTCTTGAAACTACTCAGCCTAAATTAAGCTGGTCTCGGCTCATTAGGATGATTTCAAATTTCAAGTGATTGGTCTACATTATCAGACGACTGCTTTTGTTGTTTACCAACTCTAGTAGCAGTATCTGTTATATTGATCTAGGCATCTAGAAATAGTTCCATTCTAGGTACTTATTTAACGAGCCGTGTAGCTGAGAGAACAGATAATCATGATAGATAATGTTTGTTGGAGGAGTTTAACTAATTGGCAAGTTGTAAGGTCATAATTTGTCTACTCTGATTTACATGGACGAGCAGTGTCGGAGTGTGCATCTGAAGTGCCGTGACCCATCAACTCAGAAGAAGAAATCGTAAATTACTGTTGCATCAGAGTCTTATATTGTCTTGGAGGATAAAGGAAGAAGTTTTTGTACAAGTTTCTGACAAATTGGAACATTTCATGATATCCGTACTATATTTTGTCAGGACTCTAATGACTCCTTTCTGTCTCCCGTGGCTTCCTCTTTTCTCTTCTCTCAGTCTCTTTCTCTTCTTCTCTCTTTTGTGGTGGTTGAAGATCTAGGTGAGTTCAAGAGGGATCTTCCATTGTTCCTCGAGATTGGGGTGAGTTACTGTCGCCAAATTATGGTGATCTATGTGCCACCTGGTCGAATGGACACTATGTTACGTTGCCATGATTCCAGTGATATCTTACTGCTACTCATTTTTGGGAATCAAGGGTTCTTCAGAGTACTGGTCTGCAGGAGGATGTCGATCTTCCCAATTCGTTGTAGGACAGTGTTGACAAGGTCCTACATGTATTCTTGTGTTTGTGATCGATGTAAGGAGTGTTTTACCCTCCCTTCTGAGTTCTGCTTGTACTATACAGTTCACCGTATGTACGGCCTATGTATTAGTAAGTTCCTAAAGGACTAACTATGGAGGTTGATAGTTTAAATGATAAGTTGAGCTCCAACAACGGTTTGTACTTCTATGATGGCCGGGGGATTATTGTTGGATGAACTTCAAGAAGACTTCTCCCATTTCTCGGGTACGTCTTCTTTGGAGATACGAAATGCGTAAAAGACACAATTGCTAGTGTGTTGTTTAGCCAAATGGAGAACTAGATGATTCTGTAGGCAGTGAGCTTAGGAAAGGAAGTCAAATTCAAAAGAGTAATCGGGCTAGAATATAGGTTTTATTCAACCTGTAAGCAGTAGAATACCACTCAACAGCAGAAAAGCAATTTGGAGTCTTCGAATTGGGTAATTATTATCCAAAATTTCTTTTTCATTACTATTAGTCAAACGGTTAACATTTTACAGATAAATAGCATCGGATACACCATTATTTCACCTAAATGTAGCACTGCGATTTCCGCTAGCCGGAAACGCTTGACGTCTTCTACCTTGAGGAAGTCCACTTTCCTCCGTCTTTACAATACCTTTTTGTTTCCCTGAACTCTTTCCACTCTCACGTTCTCTGTTTTTTGCTTCTCTGAGTGCCTCATCCCCAAACTTCACCTCTTTCCTGGCAGCTTCATAATCAAAAGACTTAAATTGGGGCACACTTTCTTGTTGGGTCCCTTGGCCCTGATTTACAGACTGCAAACACTTCTGGAAGCTGGAAGACAAATCAGAAAGGGTCATTGGCTGCTCATCACCCTCATCACCCTCGCCATCATCCTCTAAAACCACCAAATCTGTGTTGGAAGGCACATCGTTACCTTTGGCATTTCCATGCTTTGTGTCTCCAGATAAATCACCAGCTGGTTCTTCATCGTCAGAATCAGTATCTAATAATATTACATCTTCAAGTTTGTTGCTTGATTCTGGCTCAGTGGGAGGCTCTTCAGATAAGGCTAGCTTTCTATCTGAGTGATAAGAATCCAATAGTATTATGTCTTCTGAGTTGCTTGTCGAAGTTGATGTGACTATGTTGCTTCCAGTGGCTAAAACTTCAGAGGGTCTCATTGTTTCTTCAAGAGTTGGGTTCTGCACCTTCTTTGACTCTTGATCTCTTTGCGAGAAGGAGTAAAACGGAAGGTTCATAGAAGATTTAATCTCCTCCAACTTGTCCTAAACACATTAACATATAAGAACAAATACACGGGAGTTAGCAAATCATTTAAGACTCCTGTAATTCAGAACATAAGTGGAGCCCTGCAGTAAAAAAAAAATCAATCAACATTCTGAACAATGTGCTGACAATTTACAGTGGAAGTCTGAAAGACATGTTTTCCAACCTCGAACAAGGTCTGGCCACACAACCTACACTTCCCTCCACAACAGGCAGGTAAGGTAGGGTAGACTATGTGACATTTTTGGACAAATACTAAATCATGACCCAAAGCATTCTGGTTTGGATTCCACAACGGGCGGACACCTTGTAGAAATATGTATAGTATTGATAATTTATTCATATTGTAAGTCACAACTACTTAGAATTTAATAAATGTAGAAATAAGATTTTGATACAAGAAGGCAAATGGGCAGGACAACAGAGAGGGAAAAAAAATTCACTACTTACAGAAAGTGATAACACATACTCCGTATGAGAAACCAAGAGAAACTATAACATGAGAACAACTGTAATACACTAAATAATACTAAATAAAGAAAGACAATTAAAAATTTTATATAAATACTCAAGATGTAACAATTAAGTAAAGATTCTCATATAGTGCAATCTGAAGGTAACTTACAGAATCACTATCTAAAAGGCATTGACTGCTAAATCAATCAAGCTCAACAAGAGAAAAAGACAAGCGAATTCAAATTAAAACCTTAGATCTAGCTTAGTGTTCAATATATTTCAATTGCACCATAGCAGCAAGCCAGCAACGATATACGGTTTGGCGTTCAGAAAACATACACATAATCATCCACTCTGCTTGGCCCAACAAATATATCAAGAGTATACAATTCTTGTGCATACAGAAGCCATATATTATTTATTTGTTGGTTTTTTTTTTATTTTTAAAGGAAATAATTGAAGGAAAGAGGCAATAACATATAAGCATTGTTATCATCATTCTGGGCACCAAATTAAGACATATATCATGAGTCGTGACACTTCAGTAAAACATACCATTCTGAAGACTGTTTTCCTTTTTGAGCCAGAACTCCCAAGCAATGCTCCAAGACCACGATTAGGCTTCTTCAGAACCTGCACTGTTGCTTCAGCAACCTGACAGTAAGAACAAAAAACAGTTTAATGCATATGGCAAGAGATAGCATTAACATCAACTAACAAGCATTTCGATCACCTTCTCCGGAAACATAGTCCCGAACTCTGACCCCAAGGAACTACCATTGTTAAAACCAATCCTTCCACCCTGACAAGCATTGTCATGTGCAACCGCAAGTGTATCGGAGGCAAGTTTAGAAACACAGGTTGAAAGATTGCAAGTTTCTGTATTTTGCTGCAGGGGAAGAGGCAGATCTTCCTGGGGGCACACATCAGAACCTTCTTCACTGTGAAGCTCTGGGAAATCAGCCCTCGCAGCATCAAGTTCAGGTGCCTATAGTACAAGAATCCATAATATTACAACTTTTTCATTATCTGCTTCGACAGATAAAGAAACGAACTACAAGGATATGCCGTAAATAAGATAGCATAAATGAGGGGAGCTAAAATTAACAAATCAATATAAACAAGACTTCAGAAACAAGATTCATGTCTACTCAGCAGAAGACAACCAAGATCGATGCTAAACTTACTACAAATGCTTTTAGATTCTCGATACGAAAGCCAAGTGAAAAGTATAACAAGACTCGAAGCTCATACAATGGCATCACGAAAGACTGATAGTTAAATAGATATCTATCACGTTACACATTACAGTAATCTTATCAATACAGCACTCAAATATTGCTTATAAATACCCGCAACCAGTCGGGCAAAAGAAAATCCATAACGGAAACAATCAATCCTTCAATGACTTGACAGTTTGCAATTTCACATGACAGTATTATAATAGTAATAACCAATGACAATGAAGAAATGAAACTATCACAGGTGACCTAGTCCGTACACTGAAATAACAATCACGGAGCAACAAGGTTTCAGAAAGAAAGGATGCTAAGCTTAGTTTTTCCAGCAATTTACTAAAATGTTTTGGGGAACAGTTAAAGACAGTCCAAAATCAAAATTACTTTGGCAAATTTCAAGTCGCAAAGTTAAGTTTCCGCTTATTTTGTTCAGAAAAAAAAACGTTACGGTGAGCTTCAACTTCATAAACACTGCATACAGCACAGAAAAGCCAACATGTGATGTGTGGACTATAGGCGTAAATGCTTAATCCTTAAGAGATCTGCAATTCCAAAAGTAGGGTACTCATCCACCTTATTACCCTCCTTCAATTGCTCAGCCACCACTTCAAATGGAGAAGCATTGGCTACAGAATGTCTGATAATGCTGACCACGGCGTTAAGATTCCGCTCCACATATGGGTGCTTAGACCGAACCCAGCGCTTTAGCTTGTTCGCAGTGAGGGGCATCTGCTTGGCTTTTGCAGTCAAGGAAAAAAGAACAATAGCTTCAGTGAGTTATACCAAAAACAACAATCACAACAAAGAAGATAAATAGAATGCATAAATGCTTCTGAAACACCAAAAAGGAAATGTCAACATTCCAGCAATTAAAGTAGCCACAACGGTTTGTTGATCACTACAGACAAGATCCATACCTATTTCTAAAAGTACTTTATTTGGTAGTATATAACCAGTGCTTTCATCCTCTTCACGGGCAACTGCATCTCTCCACTGGCATAAACCCTGGAATTGATGGAACATACAAGCCACTGTTAGCTAAAACGATATTATCACATTTATAGTCATGGAATTTCCAAAGATACACATTCACAGTGTTAAAGCAAAAGATACAAAGTGAGTTTGCTTGTGTACCCTGAATAGACAAGAGTTGACACAATACAAAATCTACCAGCAAAAAAACAAGAAAAAAAGGAGGAACACTCGCCAACGATCAAAAGATACTTATACATGAAAGGTGCCTCTGAATTTTCCTTTTATCCTTTCATCTTTGGATTGAGGTTTGAGTGCTTTCAGAACGATATTGACAATAATTTCAAATTTAAGGGGTGTTTGGCCATTTATACAGAAGTTATGTGAGTGAACGCGCTTGCCAAATATATGCCTATTCTTAAATAAATAAATAAACCTATTTATTTCTATGTAGTGATTGGTCATTTTTCGAAACGGGTTATGACTTATGAGTGAAAACATTTTCCAAATATACGCTTGAAAGGCACTTTTCTTTTGGTAGGGGGGGGGGGGGGGGGG
>ONZK01002882.1:70752-80809 GCA_900322385.1 Pharnaceum exiguum
GTTGTCTTGCTGGACCTTCCTTGTTTGATCTTAGGCATTTTGTCGAATTTTCATTTTTCCGGAGCTTTTTTGTTGTTAGTATAATTTTTTTCCCAGATGTGTTACCTTTATTTAGTCATATATTTTAGTTTAGGGATATTGACAGATTTGTTATTAGTTAGTTGTGGCATTGAAAATGAAAATGGAGATGAAATCGTGAATGATAATTTCAAGGATATTTTTGTGTTTTTTTTAAAAAAAAAAATCTTGAAAGGAACAATTGTTGTTGAGTGCAGTAGCGTTATAAATGGGGATGAGTGAGTGATGAGTGTTATAGGTGAAAGTTGTGATAGGAATGATTTTGCAAGATCGTCTAATCCAACTTACAATACAAAGATTTGGAATGTAGGGCCTATGAAATTGCTACACATGAATTTTTGTTTTTGTTGTTTTTAGCTGAGTAGAAAGAAATGTTATTATCTTTCAGCTTTCGGTGAATTCGGACTATATTATAAAAATGGCTAGAAAAACTTCCCGCAGTTCTTATTTATTTAGTGAAGTTGGATGTAGTCAAATAGTCAATACTTCACTAATGTATCCAGGTAGCTCTTGGAAACAACCGGTCTTTTTCTTTTGGGTTTAAAACTGAAGAAAGATTCGTATCTTGAGTTCTTGACCCCATTTGTAATGGGGGGAGTACACTGGATTGTTGTTGTAGTTTTTTTTTTTTCGAGGTACTTATTTTCAGTGAACCTGAATATAAGATTTGAGAAAATGGGTTAGGAGAAAAGCAAGTCAAAATTCATGGGCATTCGCATATTTCAATTACCAGGTCAGTTGTCAATCTTGTCATATTGATACTGGGAGTTTAAATGACTTGAGTTCAACGTTGATCTAGAATTCATGAAACTGTTGCTTAGTTGGGATTTATGGAGTTGGATAACACGGTAATGTGACTTGGTGTTGGAAATGAGGGCGGTATGATGTATTGAGGGCTGGATTTGTGTGAGTCATGCTGAGAGGTTTTATCAGTAAATTTGTCATGGAGATGATGTTTAGAGGATTGTGGAGTATTTCATATTCTGACTAGATCGGTATAAGAAGCTGACACTTTTGATTTGTTAAGGTGGTGATTTAGAATATAATGTAGTACCTCTTTTATTTCTCCAATTCTTTGGTACACCCGTTAGTGTTTTTTACAAAATATTACAACATATATCACTAGTCAGCTTTTTGATGCCATTAGTCGGCGCATTTATTATTAGTAACAAATTCACCCGGTGTACCCGTGCACCCGGTGTACCAAAGACTTGGCGCTTTTATTTAGTAGTTACATGTCTATTAAAAATTTTCCACATTTAATTCAACAAATATTACACATTCGTACCAGTATGCTCAGTATACTTTTTTTTTTCATGAAAGAGGAAAATCACTACGGAATTTTCTTTGTCACATAAAACCATTTTTTTTAAAAAGAAAATCAAGTACCCCTCGAACGGGTTTGTGGTCAGTCATGTTCCGTGTTTGTCCAGCGGGTCGCACATGATGATATCTTTAATAGTCCTTTGTTCTATACTTTTAAGATTGATAAGTATTTAAGCAGTACAAAATGAATTATATTCATTTTGCGTATGTATGGTTCTTGGTCACTTTCAGCTAATAGTGATAATATCTTATTGGAACTACTACTTCGCTGTTGCTTGGTTTAAGCTTAGCAGTTCTCGTTGGCACACCTTTGATCTTCTTAGTGAGATACGGTTACCATGGCTGTAATGGTTTCTGCGATGGTTTCGTTCTTCGATTCATTCTTCTTCTTTTTTGGTATAGAGGAAGGTCAATATGTTTACTGAGAAAGCAACTTCACAAGCATGGCTATGTTTTAGTGAGATTTGCCAAAGATAGAGGCCCAATGAGGTTTGAAGGGAAGAGGGGGGTGGAAAATTAACGGACGGACCCAGCTTTAGGTAGTCTTACTGTCAAAATTCAATCCCTTATCTAGCTTAGATGTCATTTTCATCAATTGTTCTACCCTCTTGAGGAGCACAAATAGGGTGCCCCTTTTAAGGCTTAATGGCACTGAACATGGAAATCTCTCTTGCCTTTTTCTTTTAGGTGTCAAATTTTTTGGAGCTAGTGGTATATCCTCTTAAGGCATCTAAAATTGTGGCTGTCTGTCACTAATTTTTGGGAATGTTGTGTCTTGATAGTGGTTACTTTTCTTTTGACATTTATGCTCTGGGCGTTCTTTTTTCTTGTGTGAACTTTTTTGTTTTTCATTTTTCTGGGGAGGGTTACTGAAGGGGATATGTGAACGGTCCGTACCAGTGTCCTCCAGTGGAACGCTACAACTTCAGATATAAAAGCGAGTTATTATTTGTCTTATGTAGAAGTACATTAATTGTGTTATATGAAAATGAATATTATCAACCACGAATGGGTGTTCAAAAAACCCGAACCCAATTACCCGTTTTTTAGTTTAGGGTCGAAGAGTAGCCACCAGTGGGTGTACCCGAAAATCCATTTTTTCTATTATGTATAGCAAATAAAAAAAGAGAAAAAAAAAGGTTATTGCTAACCTTCATGAAATGTCAGCATTGAGCCATCTTACAATTCTACTCGTACATATTCTATGTTTTTTTTATTTGAGGGTGTACATATTCTACTTTAAGTTGGACACTTGTATGAATCATTTGGTTTGAGTTTCTGTATAAGTATTTTGTATACAAAATTACAAACCTACCTTACAGAAAATGAACTTTCAAACTCTTCATCCCCACTCTAAGTCTCTAACCCATCACACAGACACATCAAATGTCACCCTTTCATACTTTCTTTCCACACATCGATCTATGACAAATCACCTTCACCAATTAGCCCATATCAGGGGATCATGGGAGAGAGTGGTCGAAAGGCATATTGAAGGTCACAAAACTCCAGATCTGGAAGTGGCAAAGAGGTAAAGACAGTGGCTGTGAATGAAGTGGATCAGGGCCTTCAAGGTCTTGGGTCCTCAAGATGGGAGAGGCGGAATGCACTAGAGTAAGGGCAACGGTGGTAGTTTACAAGGTGGAGTACAGTGGAGGGGTAGGCGGTGGATATTGAAGGTGTGGGTGATGACTGTTTGGAAGAGAGGGACTTTCTAATTTAAATGTGATAAAGGAAGCAATCTGCTGTAAAAAAATTGACCTACCTTTTCTGACCGAGATTTCGGTTACCGGTTCGGGTAGCATTTTCACCTACCTGATATTTCGGGTTCAGGACCCAAAACTTCAATTTTGGTTGGGTACCCGGTTTTGAACGCCCCTACTCATCATCTGTCTTTATGCTCTTGAATAAGAGTATCTCACAATGAGTGGATGCTACCTAGTAGCAACATTGAGTCCTATATTGAAATATAGATGGAGTATGGGTGGAGCCTGGCCAACATTCTTAGAATGCATGTTTGGTATTGGCTTTGTTTGATGGGTAGTCACATTATTTTATTTTCAATGTATGTTTGTTTTTTCATTTCTTGTTTGTGTGGATGTGTTGGCTTTTGTTGGCCCATGTTAGCTGACCCCAGTCAGTTTTGTGATTACACTATGTGGTTGTTTTTTTTTTGTATGTGCTGGCTTTTCTTATTCACACGATTCTAATTATGGGACATTGAAGGAGGCAAATGTGTGAGGGGTCCATGTAGGTAGTTCAGACAGTAGGGACTTAGGCAGTGAGGGGGATTGATTGAGACGGAAAATCATGTTTCTATGTAACAACTTTTAAGTTTCGCCATTCGGAGAATCAATTACATGTGTGTACTTGTTCTTTGTGGTCTTCAGACTTGCTTTCATTAATGATTTTGAATTGTGTTGTATCAAAGATTTACACATAACTGATAGTTGTTCGTTCTCTGGTTTTGTGGTGGCTGAGCACAGAAAGGTTGAACAAGTTTCTGAGGAGGCAGACTCACTGAAGGAAAGTTTAGACAAGTATTTTACACGAAACCAAAGACGGATGCAGGAAGCTAGAGAGAGGGAAGAGTTGTTTGGTAGGGCGGTATGTAATCTCGTCTTAGTCCAGAGCTTTTGAAGATTGCTTGTCCTGTTTTCCTTTCTCTATTTTCTTCTTCACTTTATTCTGTTTTTTTTTTGTGATTGTGTTATTATTTGTGCTTGAAGTGAGTCATGTGACTTATTAATTTTCTCATGTCTTAGAATGGGGAGTCGTCTCATGTGCTGAGAATCTTTGATGATGAAGCACAAGCAATGCAGTCAGCCCGTAATTCAGCAAGGATGCTGGAAGAAGCATATGCAAATGGTGTGGCAATTCTCTCAAAGTTTGGTGAGCAGCGAGAAAGAATGAAGGTATCATCTATATGCTTGTACGACTTTCAGTTGACTGAAATTTTAAGCATATATTTATTAATATAAACTTCTTTCAGTTGTTCATGCATGGGAATATCTTGGCTTAGTATACCATAACCCAAAAGCTTAATCTTCTTTGTTATGTAGTAACTAAGTAACTTTGATCTTGTATAGAAGTTTTTCCTCTGTTATGCTACTCCATTCTACATTTGGTAGTGTAGTTTGCCATTCTTCTTGAGCATATGTTCTACAATAGGCCACTAGTCTACACGTTTGACAAACTTGGTTCTCAACAGTTGTTGACCACTAGATGGTAGATATAAGTCCTGAAAATCTCCGGTACAATTCACATTATCCTGATTTTCTTTTGGAGATAGGGTTGTTGCTTCATCGATGAGTAAATTATCGAAGAGGTTGTGTACTGAACAAGCAGTTTCTAATGAATCATTTTTGAATTAGCAGTTGCTTCGCTTAAGATTGGTAATTCGTTACCAGTGGAATTGAGTCTCGAGACTGACTTGTCTCCACTTCAGCTTGGAGTTGCTTCATGTTACCTAATAACCTCCAGGAGAAATATACTTGCATAAGTTTTGAACTTGTGATCCTACTGAAAGCTCGACTATGTGCTTGTGTGATGGTACTTTGAACAATTGCTTTCATCCGATCTCCATTCCTCCTGCTTGGGCGATGGACATGACATATAAGAAATTTTATACTATTGCTTATTCTCTTCATATGACACTTTTGCAGGGTGCTCAACGTAAGGTACTGGACGTCCTGAATACAGTCGGGCTCTCCAACTCAGTACTGAGGCTGATCGAGAGGCGTAATCGTGTGGACACATGGATCAAATATGCTGGCATGCTTCTTACTTTCATTGTATTGATTGTGGTGTGGAGGTGGAAACATTAATTAATTCCTTCATCTGTCTGTCATCAATGGCGTATTGTCGTCAACTATATCTTTTGGTGAAGTCATACTCAGCCTGAGCATTGATGGCACTCTACTGCTCGATGAATTCCTGCTATGTGGCTAAATGCAGAGGTCAAGGGACATGGAATTATTTGGTGTAAATGCAATTACAAGTAGACATTTCTTCATTGTGTTATCTTTTGACTGAGGGTAAATACACGGCTGTACTGAATTTGTATGTGGACGTCTCTTGAGGCAGTTGTTTGGGTAAATCTTCGCCATATCAATCTGCTCGCGCTCCCGGTCTTTGTTATGTTTCGCCAAGTGTTATATTTTCTGGCTTAGAATATGCTGTACTTGTATGTACTCTTTGGGTTTGGCCCTTAACAATAGACAGCTTCGAATATGCTGTACTTGTACGTACTCCTTGTTCTGTATCCCAGATGGCTGTAGTGCAGATCTTATTCTGAAAAGTCAAGTGCTCAAAGATAAATTGTTACTTTTAGTCAAGTTTCAGTACAGTTTTGCTAAATAAAAGTAGCTCCAAAGTTAAGGTTAGCGAATTTGGTTAAGTTCACAACCCGTACTAAAAACTAAAGTTGAAAGAATAAGGCCTAAAACAGCTATCTAGATATCTAATCATGTTAGCCTGTTGGGTTATAAGTTGTTGTCATTGTTGATGACCCTACACCATGATAACATCTGGTTGTAAGCAGTTTTGTTTATTTAATACTGAAACAACAATAATAACAACTCAGTTAATCCGGGCGTGGATCTTCTCCAGTGCAATTGTGCACTGGAGAAAATCCCAACGATTGAATTGATGCAGGCCAATAGGGGGGTTTTGGGGAAGGAAAATCTGAACCCTCCAATCCAGTACTTGATGGTCAAGTAGTGGAGAAGATTTTTCTCCACATTCCACCGTATCTAAACTGCAGAAATGTGCTGCTGATTCACATGACGACCAAAGGAAACTAGACTACAGTAGCTAGTGAAAAATGAAAACAAATAAGGTCAACTAAGCGTGCATATTCAGGTACATATTCATTGCTGACTTGTTTGTCTTGCTGAGGACAGGTAGTGGATATTTTGCTACTTGTGGAACTTTGGTCGTTGTCTGGAGCCTGGGCAGTGCCCACTGTTTTGCTTCGCTGTTTATAGAAACCTCGGTTCTGAAAGTGACCCCACGTCAACCTCAATCGGCAACAAACCGTTGGAATCTCAGATGCATTCTCACCCTTTCTTTTGTTTAATTAGATTTTGTCTAGGTTTCTTCACTGATCTTTAAGTATTAATCTGACCACCCATTAATGTAAATATCTTCATTCTTCTTTCAATTCTGCACTACGAGTATAAAGATAAGTTTTTTTTTTGAGAACCGAGTATAATGATCAGTTGTCATACTCTATTCTAAAATGTCAAGTAGGAAGCTATTATGCACCTCATACCCCAACATTGAGGGGTTGCAACTTGCAATTTTTTTAAAAAGGACTTGAGGAGTGAAGCTGCTAATTAGTTTTAACCTCAAGACCTATTTAGAAGAATGGTCATAAGCTGCTAACCGGACTTGAAGCGCAGTGCCTATAAAGTTGAAAGAATTACTTGTAAATATAATATCTTGTTAAAAGTTCCTTTGATTTTACTCCACCTCCTCCGGTTTTATTATTTTTGGGATATGAGATTAGATTCGAAAATTTCACAAACTTCTAATCAAATATTTTACGGCGCGAATATTTTACAATAAGGAGTACTTGTATCTTAGTAATTAAAGAGAAAATCCGATCGATAAGAGTTTAAATAGGACATTTACTTTTTTTGGAGGCTTAGCTTCTTAGTTTGAAAGTAAGTAATATCTTGAATAAGGTTGTGTTTTGTTAATTTGTATTATTACAGTTCATTTTCTTTCCAGCTTGAGTTCAGTTTTTTCCAATCTAATTCAGTTGTTTTAAATTCAGTTCAGTTTCATTTAGGCGCTTACAGGCGAAGAAAACAAACACTAATTTAAATTTTTTGAGCTACTAGATATCTAGATTTATATGGAGTCCATGCTTCTGATGTAGTTAAGCATGAAAAATGTGGTTTTTGGTTCAAGAAGAAACGTAAAGTTTTTCTGCTCAAGAAAGCACTTATTACGTGATCATCTTGCTATATTTTACCATAAAAGTACGAAGGAGTATAACTGTTAATTTATGTTATCAAATAAATTCAGAAGAGTGGTTTCTTTTTTATTTAATTTTAGTAGACGTACGTTACTTCAGCAATCAGCATTACAAGTAACCTAAATAGTCACATTATTTTATGAGACATTTTGTTGAGTATGCATGCTCAAGAAAACGTGAATAAGAAGGCTGTACGTTCAACTGTTCAAGGGTCGAAACATCCCTGCGTGAAATGTCACTACATAATCTGATTTCTTATTTTACACAGTATCGTCCAAGAAACCGCCATGTAACTCGATTGTAGTTGCCAAAAAGGCACATTTGTGTAACTGTGCAAATCCCCTTTGATAAGCCCACAAGACCCATGTGTAAGTATTCGTATCATGAGATGCATGCCATGCCATCACAAAGGAAGGAATAAAAAACCAGGGACTCTTGTACTTTCTTCAATCTTGGGGGCGCCAACTCAAGCAATTAAACTACTTGTTTTTTTTTTATAATGAAATTATGATAACAAAATTTGTCTAATAGTCTCACAGTAAAAACTTTGGGTGATCCTCCTATGGGATTCATTTTTACCATAACATTGGAATGTATTTTAGGTCATTAATTTCTAAAAATTCAGTATAGGATTTTAGGTTTATCTATGAGTTACAAAGTTGTGTTTAACGATATTCACGAGAAAATCACTAAAAAAAATTAGAATTGTTTAAAGTCAAATTGTACGTTACCCGCTGACAATTGATAAACTTTATAAATCTCGTGAAATTATGACTATCATATTTCATTGACATATATGAAAAATGCTATGATGATAAATTGTCGTTTATTTATAACTGTTCACTGCATGGTTGATTAACGGTAAACTTTATTTATCTCGTGAAACATGGTTTCTGTCACAAAGTTATGTTTTGTCGGTGTTAAAGATTGTGCTTTAAAGATAAGTTTGTCGTATTTTGAGTTTCGAAGTCGTGTTAATTGACTGTAAACTTTGATTGTATTTGAAGATATAACTGACAATCAAACAAGTTGTACAATATTAATGACGTAATCAAACTTTTTCTACTTATATATATTATCTTAGTAGCAAATGTTTAATTGATATTTTTTTAAAAAGGAATCCACTCTAACTTGGAATAGTGAGATTTGCTTGATTTTTTTTAAAAAAATACAAAATCTTTTTAAACTTAATTTAACTGGAAAACTAACTTCAATATGTAAGCTAAATTGAACAGAGCCTAAACACTGCACATAATTGCACTTCAAAAAAAAAGTAACTCATTACAATAAACTAAATAGAATCTGAACTAAAATAATCTTAACTAATCAACAATGTATATGAAGTAACACAAAAAATCTCATTTCATATATGAGACTTGAAGTAGTGACGCATTGCATATACAATAATAATGAACTCTCGACTAAAGAATAATGATCCATACCAACCAGTCTCATACAAGAAAATGGTTCTCACAAATTTTTCTAATGAAGTAATGAATTGAATTTAACATAGCCTTAGCCCTTAGCCATTCAAAAAGGCAATGCATTAGCAAACCAACAACAATGGGTCTCACAGTCTCACTTCTTCTTCTTTTTAAATTTTAATAAACCCTTTTCCCAATATTACCATTTTACCACACCCCCCAACATTATCAAACCAAAAAAAACCAATTAAAAATTTCAAACAAACAAAAAAAAATCCAAATCCAAACATGCTGGTTTTAGTTTCACCACCTCTTATCCCATGGCCCCTAGTTTTCCCTCTCCCTCCTTCACCTTCCCTATATAAATCCCACAGTACACCTCTCCCCATCCCACTTTTCTTTCCCATCAAATCCCCCAAAGTTCCAATCTTTATTACAAACCCACATAGAAATTTCCATGTTACTACCATCCTAACAGATCCACTATTAAACATTTCTGTGGTCTGCCCACCAACCGTTTGTTTAAAGACCTAAGAGAAAGTCTTTTTCCTGTGTAGTTTAGATGAAAATGGAAGGTGGGTTGGTTGAGCAAAGGAGAGGAGGGATTGTTGGGCATCATGTGAATAGTAAGGTTATTAAGAAGAGGAAATGTGGTAAGAGGAGATCATCAAATGTTGATGTTGTTGGTAGTAGTGTTAAGAGACAGCAGCTTTGCTATAGTAACTTTGCTTTGCAAAGGCTTTATGGGTCGTGTAAGAATGTTTTTAATGGAAGTCCTGGTGTTGTTCCTTCTCCTAATGATGTTCAGTCTCTTTGCTCTATTCTTGGTAACTTTCTTTCTTTCTCTCTACGTACTTCTTTCTCTCTCTCTCTTTTTTTACGATGTATTTTGTTTGTTTTTGTGTTGATTATATATGCATGCATTTGTTATATTAGTTTCTTTGTTTAGAATGTGATGTTTTGAACGTGATGTTTTAAGTCTCTTGCATGAAAGTTCGTTAATTTTTGCCACATTTGGTGTTTCTTTGTGTTTCCTTGGCTGAAGTAGCTAGTTATATGAACGAATGTAATTGGAATGTCTCTATCACATAATCCTGAAAATGGCTAAAGGATGAATTTGCTAGAAGTCTCTATCACTGTATAATCATCAGTTCATCACTAACCTAGTTTCTCCAACTTTTGCATGGAAATCCTTTGTTCTTCTTTCTTTGTGAGGAGGAGGGGGGGGGGGGGGGGGGTTGGG
>ONZK01002883.1:76621-94098 GCA_900322385.1 Pharnaceum exiguum
TAGGTTGGTTCATAGTGTTTGTTATTGCTTTAGTTAAAAGTATCAATACTTCATATTTTTTAAATTATGTTTAGGTCTATAGTCTAATCTTTCACTATATATTACTTGAACCCTGCTGATATTTCTAGGAATTTATATTCATATTATCTTATATATAAAGAAACTATACTTCAATTTTAAAAAATTAATCAAAGTTTCGTTTTAGTATCAAATCTTTGATATTATTCTTGATACTTCCATTTTCATATTATTTTTTAAATATTTATTTTTTATTTATCCATGCACATCACTTTTAACTTATGGCTGTCTTATTTTTTTTTGGAAAAAGAAACTACAAAAGTTTTGATTTTATAGAAAGGTCCACCTTGTTTTTTTTTTTTTAAAAGAAACCATCTCCAATTTCTAATAGTCTACCATGGCACTACCTTCCGGTATTTGACATTCAAATTTTCACAAAACTTTTTCTTAATATATGCTTTTGCAAGATTATAATTCACATTTAAATTTATATACCCTTCCTACATTCATAATTAAATATGGTTTGAGATTTAAACTTTTGGGACTAAAGATTAATTACTACAGGGTTTCATTATCAATGACTGAGGGTGTGTTTTGGTCGAATGAAAAGGCCCGAACTGAACTTGAATTGAACTAAAGAAAACTAAAAAATATTGAATTGAACTGAAAAAAACTTAATTATAGTACTACAAACGAATTGAAAAAAACATAGAATTAGTTTTATAATGTTACAATATAATTAGTCACTTATTGATTAAACATTAACTATAGCAAACTTTCAAGAAAAAGCTGTGAAATTAATGAGTTAGATTATATATTTTGGATTGTTATTGTGATTGTAGATGTGTATGACTAATGGATAGTAAAATTTAGCTTCCCATCAAAGAAAATATACTAGACACCTTTCCCTTGAAAAGATTGTTATTTAATATGAGTTTCCCCTTTACTTTTTGGCAACTTCTCTACCAACTTATAAAAATTAAAGTTAAGTTAAGTTTAGTTAAGTTCAATTTAGCTCATGATATCAATTTGTAATTCTTTATATATTATTAGAAAGGTCTAACTAAGTAATTATATAAACGCTCAATATTGAAGGATTTTAATAAGTAACTGTCATGTGTGTCAAAAACAAATTACGCAAAAAGTTAAGTTGAGTTAATTAAGTTGATTTGATAAGAACATACCAATTGTAATGCTTTACTAGGGTTTGTATTTTTTATTAAAATAATTTAATTAGTTGGTTTAATGGAACATAGATTTATTGAAAAAAGAAAGTGTAAAAGCGACACTTCACTAATATGAGGGAGTTTTATAACTACACTTTTTCTTAGAAGTTATTTACAGTTTGATTTTTATTCAACTATTTTACTAACTTATAGTCATTAATAAAAAATTTAATATTATGTAATGTAATAGAAATATTTCCAAAATATTGTCTAGTAACATACAATGATTTTTCAATTTATTATCAAATATTAAAAAATACCAGAAATATCATGTTGTTAAAATATTTGTGGGATACATTATTTTTCAATTTTAATATTAAGTTTTCTTTTGTCAATTTGATGCAAAAAAAGCATCATTGCGGATGAAGCCTACTTGCTAATTGTAAATGAGACGTAATCATGCGGCTGCGGCATCAGCAAGTCAGTCAATTAACCAAATAAGTAAATAACAAAAACAAAAAAGATATTCCCAAAATGGAACGCTGAACTGAAGGCCACTTCAGGTCTCGCTTTCAGCGTCTTACGTCAACTCTTGACTCTTTCCAACTGTACTTGAATTGACAAGCAGTTTCTGTGGGCAATCTTATGGCGTTACAAAAAAAATGTGGCTAGCATGTGTTTGTGGCGAGCGTTTTTTATGGTCTTCGTTGATGATTCTAACTCCAATATGGCAACAGGTATCTACAACACCGCTTTAGAGTAGAAAACAAAAGCTAACGTTTTATAACATCCATCGATGTGCTAACCTTGATTAATTTTGCAACCATATCACATAAAATGCATGCATGTATTGTACACCATTTATTTTAATTCATTTTCCTTTAAAAAAGACACATACATGCCCCTCTCCCCCACCCCTCTCGGGTCGATACCACGGGCCGATTCCCCACTCCCCTTTTATCTCCCTACCATACTCTCTCCTCCCGATAGAAAAATCTGTAGTGACTAGACCTGGCAGAAATTTACCCGACCAGAAAAAACCCGAAAACCGACCCGAAAATATTGAGTTTCGAACATGAAAAAATGACCCGAAACCCGAATATTTTTTTTATCAACTCGTTTCATATATGAGATCGGGTATTAATGACCCCTCATGTGCACAATAATGACCCATCGGCTACGCTATAATGACCCATCGGCTATATAATAATAACCACTCTCACCCAGTCTAATATCATGAAACGGGTTCACACAAATTTTTCTGAACCCGAAAAGTACCGAACCTGAAAAAACAATTTGTGACAGATATGATTGCAAAAAAAAAAAAGTGGTCCACAATGTATACATGCATTTTGTGTGATATGACTGCAAAAAAAAAAATCAAAGTTAGAACGAATTTACTCTATACTATTGGCAAAAAAAAGCCTAATGTTTCTAAAACTTGCAAAAACATAATGTGACATTTTTGTTTTCTTTTTCTTCTTCTTTTGTATTTTTTTGGGTGCAATTCTTCTTTTGTATTTTGATAGCTACAAATACAATGGAATTTATACGTCAACTACGCATATAAGGAACAAACATTTCTCTTTTTTTGGAAAATGGTTAAATTTTATTAAGAAATAAACCATCTCCCAATTAGAGTATTAAATAACTCTAATTCTCCAGAGAATATCCAATACAAAGGAATACAGATAACAACAAAGACTAACTTAAAATGAGTTCCAGATACAAAAGATCACTTTTAGGCTAGGCTATTCTCAATGTTGGACCGATGCGCAGACTTCTGAAATGTGTATTGCATTCTCCCCCTGATCAATGTTTTGATCTCAGAAATAAGAAAGTCTGCAGATTTTGATCTATTACCAAATATCCTGTTGTTTCTCTCAAGCCAAAGATTATGAACTGTAGCACCCAAGCAAAGCCTATGAAGCTTCTTTCGCCATTGCTTCCCTTTGTTGTTATGATACATCCAACGAAGCTCGGAAGTTAGGGATTGAGGTCGACCAGATAAATGCGCCCATTGTCTGATTTCACTCCATACTGCTTTTGAATATTGACATCCAAAGAACAAGTGTAGAAAACTCTCACCATTCTTTGTACAAAGACAGCATCTGTTGGCCAGTTGAACCCCTCTGTTCTGAAGATTATCCAAAGTGACAAGACTATTCTGTATAGCTAACATCAGGGTGATGCTATGTCTGTACAGCAGAGTTGAGTCCCATACACTATTTGCCCAATAACAACTACTATAATCACCACAAAGAAAGGTATAAGCTTTTTTAGTAAGGAACTTACCATCTAAAAACCAAGATGAGCAAAGGTTCATAGCAGTAGATACTGAGTCAACCTTCTGTATGAACCAGTCTCTAGTATTCAGAATGCTTCTCCAAATCCATGATGCATTGGATTCAATTTCCACAGTCCAGATATCAGCGTGTTGTAGGTAATATTTGTTAATCCACTGCGCCCATACTGAAGAAGTAGAGCATTAACATTTCTCTTTAATTCACAAGAGGATTGCATTTCCCAAACACACACAATGTGATTAGTCATACGAAATTAATTTGGCTCCAACTGTAATACAACAACTCAACTCGTTTCTTTTGATCGCAAGAAGTTGTGACACCCATTCATTTTTAATTCTTTATATATCATTAGAAAGGTCTCACTATTTAGTTTCATAAAAACCAATATTAACTGGGGTTTAATAAGTAAATGTTTGTCAAAACAACAAAGTAACTAGCCGACAAGGTAGAAAATCACCCTTTCATATAAGCTTATTTTTTTTATGTTTAACTCAAACCACATTTTCACTTAATTAACAAAAATATTTGAAATAATCAAAGTTATATGTATCGTCCTTCTATTTCAATTGGATATTTGTTTATTTAGTCAAATTTGAAGCTTTGTAAAATGCGCCAAAAGGTCTACATATATAAAATTGTCAGTTTTCAAATTAAATAAAAATCTAATTTATTTGATAAAATATGGATCACATGAAACCTTGTAAAATAATCAACTATAGTTTTTTTTTATGTTAAAAGGAATAAAAAAATAATTTGCTATAGTTTTTATTTATGTTAAAAATAATTGTCGTCTTGCCACCATCAGCATCACGTCTAGCCAACCCGCACCACCAAGCCCAACTTGACAACAACAGAAACAACCTAATTTGTTATCAGTATCATATCAAACATAGTCTATTATTTGGGTGAAAACTAAAATTAGGTCAGTCACCAATGACCATGAACTAATCATATTTACATACTTTTCATTTTTATTTTTATTTTGATTTCTATCATTGCAAACAAACCTACTCTATCAATTTGAACTGAACTAACTCTGTAGCTAAAATTAGCTTCTTCTTTTTTATTTTGACTATTTACACCCCTTACATTCTAAAATAATAAATAATCTATTTGGTATGGTCATTTCTGCTATGTAACTGCTCTGAGTGCTCAGCATCGACCACCAATCACATTTATTCCATTTCCACCAACATTAGACAATTTTTGAATGGCAACCACAGAGATAATAATATCCAAAGCAAATTTGAATCTAATGAACTTCAAGTAGCCCTATCAACTTTAATAGGCATACCTAGTTTACTAGAAACCTTAGATATATTAGGCTATATCCAATATTTTATATCTAGAGTAGGAACAAGACCCAAAACGGAATTATATTAACAAATAAGTAATAACTTCTAATTTAGGTGACCAAGGTTTAACAATGACAAGGTTCTTGTCGAACACGAGACTACCTTTTACGGCAATAACTAGTCTTCCCTTCAGCGCTATATATGAAACCGGGTGATAAATATACATTTATTGAAACAAGGTATTTTGTCAATACCTAACTTCTTAAATTTAACAAATAAAAACAACCACAACATGTAAAGGTGGGTTTGCAGTAAGTACATGAGTCACATCACTATTACTCCAAAAATCAACCTCACTTTTAATATCATCCAAAGAGATCTTAATAATATTTTCTTCAACATAGGTAATACAATCTATCATTAAGACTCATTAAATAAACGAGCTCCAAGTCTTCTTTAATCCAGGACTATGAAGTGTTCATTGATGTGTTGCCGTGATACACCCATTTGGAGTCACCACCTCATCAAGCCGTTGATGCTGGTTAGGAATTCCCACCGAGCTTCCTAGTTGGAATGGAGGAATACCTTGAATCTCCTCAACAGATCTTATACGCATCACATCATGAGTTTGTGGTACGTGCTGCGCCACCGATCCGTGCTCACTATTATTTCATAGAGTTAATGAATGAGTGTGACAAGAAGAAGAGCCTAGCATAACCCTATGCTGATCCTTTCCCCTACCTCAACCGCGACCTTTCTTATCGTTTTAGAGTTTTTTAATCACCAAAGAGAGCCTTCTAGAAAATAATAAGATCTTTTAGAAAGAAAGAGTTTCCAGGCCAGATTTTCTTTCTTTATCTGACTATATTTGCACACAAAATTTTTTTAAAGCTTTAGTGTAGGTTTTTATGAAAAGAATTTTGGTAAAGTATATTTTTTTAAAGGGATTTCCTTTTGTGTTTATGGGTATTGTTAAAAGTTATTTTTTTGGAAAATAGTTCCAAATTATAATCCATATTTGGCATGAAAGAAATGTAATTTTAAATTAATTTGGCCATAAATTTTCATTTTAAAAGGTGATTTGGTCATAAAATTTATCCTTTACGGATCCAATGTGTTTAAAGAATAAGATTTTACAAGATCCTAATTTGAGTAAGTTTCTTTTTGGCTAAAGGATTCTTTACACAACATGTCTTTGATAAAATCTCTCAAGACTACTATAACTACCCATGACTTAGAAACTAACCTAATCGTAAGACTAAAGGTTGTTGTTAGTTTAGTTTAATTAGTATGTAATAAGTTTAGTAGATGTGTTAGTTGTTTCTGGGAGGGTATCTGTTGGGTCCAACATTTACCCTCACTTCCCTAGTGGACGTTTGCACAATTGCACCCATGTTGGCGCTTTCCTTCCGATCCTAGGGTCTTTACCCTCTCTAGCACGGGGGTAATGGGCTTCATTGCATCCAATGGGATATCCTCCCTTATATCATTGTAACATCTACTTTGTACTGTGTACTTTTGAATCAGGGTATCCGCTCGAGATGAGTAGCCTAATTCTTTTATTTACCCTGAAAAAAAAAGACTATAGATTTCTAGTGTTTATATATGTTAGATGTGCTTAGTTTTTATGGAGTAGCGGTGTACGTGCTTAATTGAAGGTCTTACAAATCAAAACTATGAAAGTGACTCAACTATCCTTCTTATTCTCAGCTCACTTCTTGGTTATATCTTTATTTCTTAAGCTAAAGTTTACAAATACTTCATGTATATTTACATTAGGACGAATTGTACCTCTCTACTTTCATAGAAGCTCTTATTGTAACTTAATCTCTTTTATTAGAGGTTGGTCTTATTGGGATTGTATTGGTTCCTAGAATTATGAACCATTTGAGGACTTGTTTCCGTCTGATAAGGTCGAGTGATTGTTAGATCTTTTGTACTCATAGGTCTTTTTTGGAAGCGATAAAGTGATTTCATGGTTTCTCTCCAAATACTCGGGTTTCCAGGAAAAAATATTCTTGTGTCAAGGTTTTCTTCATTGTTTGTACTTCACACATTTAGCTTCGTTCCTTTTTGTAATATGAAAGCAAAGCAAAGTTGTAAGGAACTAGGCTATCTACATTTGCGAAAAACAACCAATACTTGTCTCGATCTTAATTCAACCCCCATCCCTCCCGGTTGAGACACGTCTTGTGTTATGTGCCCACTCGGAAAAAGTAGCATACTTTTCCTTTCACTGTTCATCGACCTCAGGCAAGTGGGAACTCTTGAAGACACCACATTTTGTACAAGAGTTTTACAAGATGCTTAGTGATGATAAAGCCACTTATTGGCGTTTATATAATATTTTTAAAGATGACAGAACTCTCAATCCTACCCAAAGCCTTTCAACTTCCCTCTTTGTACACATCTTGTTCAATAAAAATTCAACTAGGTGCAAATCAGTTCTTTTTTAATTGATTGGTTATTTACAAAAAATTCATTAGGCCATGAAATTACTTAATTAAGGTCAATTAACAATGATTAAGAAAATTTTCTTAATTTATTATGTTAATTGATTATGAAATTACTTCATTATTGTCAGATGCCATTGTATAAGTAGAGTTTAATACTTGCAATCGGGGAAAAGTTTACAGAAACAAAATTAACCATTTTTTTTATATCAAAACTAGAAATATATATTGGCCATTTTATAAGAGAGTTTTAGTATTTGCAATAAAGAAGAATTATGGTGGAGGATTAAGCTACTAGCAAGAGGTTGAGATGCTATAATGAAGGTTAAGAGGAATTAAAATGGTGGTCATGTCAGGAGAGGGAATGAGATCAACATCAATACAAGGAACTAGGTTTCATCGAATGAATTTAACTTAAGGGATAAGAGGATAACATGCATGTGTTCATCTGATAAATGGTACATTTTTTGATTTAATCATTTTTTTTTTTGGTTTTGGGTTGAGTTTTTGGTGTTTGTAACCCCTATTTTCAGTGTAAGATCAGGTAACTTATTGATAGGTCGAGTCTTAGCTATAAAAAATTTGTCCAAAACCGATCCAGTAAGCCCGTATGATTTTGGACCAATTTACAACCCTACTTCAAGACTTGTCAGATAAAAAAGGTAAACTTGACGTAAACGTACGATATATCCAAAACTAGGGTGAGTTATAAATGTTGTATAACTTATCAATTTGACATAACTTATCAAGATTTCTTTGTCATTATAACAAATGGTTCTCGTGTTATACAACAACCATCAATAGATAAATAGTTTGTAACTAAAGCTATGCTTGTGCCGGTGGTTCGAATCCCACCTGGAGCATTTTGGAGGAGGATTATCCCCCTTCCCCCTTATCCCCAAATGCTCAGCTTCAAGCAGGTGTTATGGCCTTATGGGTAGGGCATCTTCTTACCTTCTAAAAACTAAAATAATTAGTTTGTAACTGCACTTATTAATCGATAATAATATGGGAATATTATTTTTACCCAAACTAAAAGTATTTGTTGTGCTTAGATTGCTATTACAATCCACTGGATGCATTATTATTTGAACCTCGAAACATTAATATCATATTTATTAAGTGATATGATAGCGCTTTTTGTTGTGTAGAATATCTAGAACACGGATTGTTATTAGCTTTATGTAGAAAATGAATTCTAGATATTGGTTTACATTCCTTACAATAACCAAATAATAACAAAATGAAAATGAATTACAAAACTGTAACAATTGTATGGCTAGATTATCTATAAAAATTTGTTTTTCCTTTGTATTTTTTCATCTCATTCTCCTACCTCTTTATCCATTTCCTTCACGAATCAACTACCTATAAGCTTTAAAAAACTCTAACAATGAGCAAAAGCAAAAACCCCAATTTGATTCTTTTGATTTTTATCATTTTGGAGAGTAATTTACACTTCATGTTGTTGATAGTGGAGGATGAGGAGGGAGAATTAAAGAAAAAATAAAAAGCAAAAACACTTTAGAGTGAATATTAACCAAACACCCTCTAATATCCCTACAAGGCCACAACCCAATAGAAAAATTTGTGTAAACCAGTTTTACATATAAGACTTTGTAACACCGCTCAATATTGTTCAGTCGAGTAGTTATTAATACACAGACATATATATGAAACAGGTTCATATAATTTTTTATCACGAACCCAAAACTACAAAGAATCTCCCAAAAACCCACCAAAGGAAAACAATCTCCCCAAGTAGGAAACATAAATCGCCGTCAAACAATGCTATCCTTTTGATTTCCTTTCCCCACGTCCCTCCACTCCACTCTCCCTCCTTTAAAACCCACCAAAGCCAACCAACACTCACTCGCTCTCACTCTCCCAGGTGCATGACAACATAAAAAACAAGCCCCACTCCACTTGTCATCTGCCTGTACTTCCCCCACGACTCCACTCTCTCCCTCCCTCAATGGCTCCCAAACTGAAGTCACCAGCCGAACCCAACAAGGCCAGCCAAGAAGCAAGCAGCAGCGGGGTAGTGAAGTACAGGGGAGTGAGGAAGCGTCCGTGGGGGAGGTACGTAGCCGAAATTCGAAACCCGAGAGAGAAGTCTCGTGTTTGGCTTGGGAGTTTTGACACTGCTGAGGAGGCTGCATTTGCTTACGACGCTGCTGCACTTGAGTATCGTGGGACCAAAGCCACGACTAACTTCCCAGTCGCATCCGCTGGGTTCCCAGTCGCATCCGCTGGGTTCCCAGTCGCACCCCCTGGGTTCCCAGTCGCACCCTCTAGGACACCAGCAGCAGCCTCTGAGACCCCATCCACAACCCCTGGGTTCCCAGTTGCATCCGCTAGGACCCCAGTAGCACCCTCTGGGACCCCATCTGCACCCCCTGGGTTCCCAATCGCACCCTCTAGGACCCCCGTAACACCCCTTGAGACCCCATCCGCACCCCCTGGGTTCCCAGTCGCACCCCCTAGGCCTCAAGTAGCACCCCCTGGGTTCCCAGTCGCACCGCCTGGGTTCCCAGCCCCACGCTCTGGGCCTAGGGCAAGTGAGGAGGACTCAGAGGAAGGTGTTGAGTTTGCTGCATTGGCCATGCAGGTTAGGGAGATTAGCTTGCGATCAGAGGTTGAACGGGTGTTGTTTGATTTTGATCTTAACAACCCCGTGCCAGGAGCTTGGTTGATTTAAGGGTTTAAAGAAAAGGGAAAAAGGCGGCGCTACAGTCTCAGATATTCAACACAAATCTTGGGTTCGCCGTTTGTTGTTCTATCTTGGTTTGTACTTAGTACTGTAGCAATTATATTATACTGTACTCCGCATTATCAAAAACGTTGTAAAAACGAAAAAAAAATTAGCAAGGGTAAAAATAATTTTAGAGACTTGAGTAAGTTCCATTGGAGAGCTAGAATCAAATTCCTAAATGAAAAAAATCTGCTCTTATACTATATTACTATCAGTCTGTCGTTTCAATTTGTATATACTGAATTCTCTTAAATCCGTCAGAAAACACATTTTCATGTTCGTTAACGGATTGTATGCGCACGGGCGACTATGTATACGATCTATTGATGTGCAGTGCAAATGTTACGTGATGACTAAATATCTCATGTCTGGTACTAATAGTTTACAAATCCTTCGTAAATGTAACAAAAACCAAGTGATTCGATCAGGTCAAAAAAAAAACAAGTGGTTTGAAATGAGCTTGATCTATTTCGAATTGCAGACTTTTGGTCGTGATGAAGTGCCGGCCAGCAGTACGAAAGTTAATTCGTTCATCTACTCATCTAGCCTTTGTTTGTGGACATTGTAGTACCCTTATGTACGTGGATAAGGTGTGACGGAGCTACGGAAATGCTAAGAGATCTCTGACAATCTTTATACTGTATACATTTCCAACTTTGTGATCCTGTCGCAGATTTAACAAAATATATTGCTTTTCAGATATTCTTTCTAATCTTTTACCAGCCATCGTCTTGAACATTCATATACAGTACATTATGTTACAAGCATCCATTTCTGCTTTTGCTTGTGTTACCCGGCGTGTCCAATTCCCTCATAAGTTGTAGCCAGCATGTCCCAGTTCAATAATTTACAATGTCAAATTACTTGTTTACAGGTCTCACCTTAGGGCCGAACACTTCACTTCACAATGCTTTTTCTTCACAAAATAAAAGCAATCCTTGGCAGCCTCCCATATTGCAGATTAATATCCATTTCTGACAATTGTGCGACTGTGTCATGTAGTCAAGTTTATCTGAAAGATATTCAATAATTTGTTTCTTAATATAAACAATTAATAATCAAGCTGAAGCATGGAGTATTCCAGAATAAGTAAATAATCGGCTAGTGCTGGAAGATTTGTTGTAGAGCCATATGCTTCTGAGTCAAGACTTGCTTAGAAGTTTACAAATTCTTATACTCAGATATGCAGGGTAGTTCATTCACTATTAGGTACATCTGAAAGCGTTTTCGAAATTCCAGTCACATTTTACATAAACCATCTGGATGCAGATGCAACCAAAGAAATTGATGAATCAATGATTACAGTTAAAAACAAGCTCTTGATAACCCCTTCAAAAAAAATAAATCCAACCCCCTTTACAACAGGGAGCCAGTGTTACTTTAAAGCAGCAACTAATGATATCAAGTATTACCTACTATTACTGATCAAATGATCAAAGAGACAAACAGTCGCCTGTTTGCAGTTATGCACTGCCGGTAACAGTTTCAGCGACTTTGTGAGAGTAAAGGCAAGATTCACCTTCGAAATATGACCTGATAAAGCAGAATTTTACCTCATGGAATTCAGGTTTCTTTCCTGAAGCCAGAACCAATGAACCATCATGTTTTCAGCTGTCATATGTCGCAACTCATTTCAAGCAGGGGAGAAACTCCTTTCTGTTACAGCAGTCTAAGGTGTAATGATCAGCCACAACTGTAGGACACTGCCTAAACTTGTTGCCTTGGCTCATTCAAAACTTTTTTTTTTTTTAGAACCGGCTCATGCAGATCTTGTGAAGGAGCATCATTTTAAGCATAATACGTATGACAGAGGCACAGAGCCTCACTCTCAAGTAAATCTGGCATCCGTAAATATTCAATAAATCGATCCCTACTGCTTCTACACCCAAAAATGACCGTTACCTGGATGCGACAGCAAGCACTAATAGTACAAAGTAAAACCGAGCTTTTATCTCAATTCAAGAAATTATAGAAGCTATTGATACGAAAGCACAACCCAATGACAAGTCTCTGTGGGTAATTGACGTAACGTTTCTCCTGAAACAAAAAATCTCCATCTGGAAATTGGTTATCAAAGCCCTACTAGCCTCACCAGGCAGGTGCTAGGAAAAGACGGTGCATTGAGCGTTGTCATATACCCCTACAGATTTTGCTAATGCTTATTAATCTGAAATCGGAGAACTCTTTCTCAGGCTCTGTAGGTCAAAGGGTCTGGAAATGCCACGACCCTGTACCCAAGCTTGATACAATCATAATCAAATTTTTGCTTGCAAGGAATAAAGTTTTCGTGGAAATTAAAGGATGCATTGGAGCATGTTTAGCCAGATTATATATTGCAAAGGGACTGCTAAACAAGTCAAAATCACTCTTGTTAGCCACACTACATTAACCTCCCTCAGCTCATCGAGGAATTTGAACCGCCACTACTTCTGTAAAAGGTAATCTCATCCAACTAACTCAGCTAAGTTTGCAGAGCTTTTGATTATATGCTAACATTTAGATATTTATAACATATAGATAAGGAGCCTAACACACAAGACAAACTTTTATGTACTTTCTATTATCTATCACATTTGTCGCTCTTAGTAATCTGTAAAGGTTTGGCAAGTTAACAGATGCTACAATATGCATATCAGAATATACGGACAACGCAAACAAGATTTCAACAACGGTACATTTTCAGTAAATATGTGAGAAATAAAGCAATTAAGCAAGATGCACCTTGGATAAAGCAGAATTCACTGGATGGAATTCAGGCTTCTTTCCTGAAGCCAGAAAACCCTCGAGCTGTCATATGTCGCAATTATTTCAAGCAGGCCAGAAACTCCCTTCTGTTACAACAGTATATTGGGATGTGATCAGCAGCAACGACTACATGAGACTGTTCAAAATTCTAGCTTTAGCTCATTCAAATCTTCAAAAGCAGCATCCATATAAGCACAATCCGTATGACAGAGCCCTTTCTCTCCCAAGTAAATCTGCTATCAGTAGATATTGATTCTATTTCCTGCTACCCTTAACAGTGATCGCTTTATGTGGAATGACAAGAAGCACAGTCTGTACAAAGTAAGCTATTCTCTACTCAAGAAACTAAAGAAGGTCTTGGTTAGAATAACAACCTAATTCAGGGTGGTATATGGCATAACATCTTTCCTAAACCAGAAAATTTCCATAAGAAGTATCTATTAATCTTCGTTACAAGGAAGAGCTGCACACAGCAACGTGAGACTAGGGTGAGGAATTTGAACCATAGACTAATTGTTTACCTGCCTCAGTAGACTATGGAGTATGGTCTCCTCGACTACTTGCAAATTTGATCTACCTGCATGATTGCGAGGCCTAGAGAACACAAGTTGCCAATCCAACCAGCTTATAAGGTAAAAATCACTATTTCTGTCTGGCTAAAATTTCCAACCACTTGAAAACCTGAATATGACTCTTCATTTCATGCCAATTGTGAAAATAACATAATTCAGGGCACTTAACTTCGAAATGTTTTGTTGGGTGGCCACCTTGCAGTCAGAGCTCGAGGGGTTTGGATGGGATAGAGTGATCTACGACAGAAATGGTGATTCTGCCATATTGTTGGGCAGACATCTATGCCACTGTGTAATGGTAAAGTGGTGATTCTGACCTCTCCTCAGGGACAGCACCCCATTAGGAATGATAATATTGTGGTGAATCGAGCTTTAACTCAATTTCCGAAATGGAATTTTGGTCTAGAAAGCAAGAGAGGGAGGGAAACAACGGTGATGTCGTTTCCCTTGAACGGGTCAGACAGGTAGAGAGGACGCAACCCATGCCCATCCACATACCCTAACCATCCACGGGTCGACCAAACACACTTGTTGTTGGCACTCCCAAGGGATTTCTCCCTGTTAATCCAAACCAATTGGTTGTCAGCCGGGCGATAGAATTTGTCACTCCTTCTCTGGAGGAAGCATCACCCATGGGGTTGACAGGCTTGGAAGGCAGTTAAAGTCTAGGCACCTGCGGGGCCTAATTTAAGCCACTGAATTTTTTTTAGAATTATTACTACATATTTTGCACGAGCTAGAAACTGTCCAAAATGGTGGTGTATATCTCCAACTGGCAAAACTGCAGATGTAGGTAGGATTTGTGTAACAATTTGGTAGCCATTGTAGTGTAGTGTGAGCTTATAGAGAATGCTAAAAAGCTATCACCTAATCAAGTAATTAGAAGCTCACACATCAATCCTAAATTATGCTATGTATTGTGTAGATAGTGACTGAAGAAGTTCAATACTTTTCTGGTATATCAGAATACATTATCTCACCAACCAACTGCTGAGGGAAGTCTGTTTATTAAGATTTTCACACTCATTGTGCTAATTCTTAGAATTGAAACTGGGGCACTCTTTTGGGCTCTGTAGTTCAAATTAGGTTCTGAAACGCCACGCCCCGTGGCCAAGCTTTGTGACGATCTAGATCGCTGAAATTTAAGATGCATTGGAGCATGTTTAAGTCTACATCTGATCGATCAATTTAGTCAATGGGATACCAATCAACAGTGATCTACTAACTAAGCAACGGGAAAGCAAACCTCAACATTGTAGTCATTGTTCGCAAACTATACCTAGTTACCTACAGATGGGAAAACAACTCAAAATTAAATATGCCGAATCTAACTGGAAAATAACCCACAGTTTCACTAACATTCTCCAAATTCTCCTGGCAATTGAACTCTGACCGGTAAAAATTACTCGTCAGCCATACTACATTTATCTCCCATCAAATGCTCATAGGGAAATTTGAGCCCCCAGTACGATCCTCGTCCCCCCAAACGCAGCTAAATTAACAAAACTTTTGACTATGCACTCACATTTAGAAAATGATAACATAAGTCGAAAAGAAAAGGATTCAAGAAGAGGAAACCAAACACACAGGACAAACTTCCAACGTTAATTCCTATTATATATCAGATTTTTCTGCTCTTAGTCAACTATAAAAGTTTGACAAGGTACAGATATTATCGATTTCAATATACATATCAAGCTATACCGAAAACATAAACCGGATTTCGGATTTCCTTGACGATTCATTTATACGTTTACACCTACAGGAGTACAGGAAAACCAACTATATGACCAAACCTATCCTGGGAAAACACTAACCATACTGCGATACTTGATAGTTTAGACTACTACACCCCAGAAAAAATATCCATCTATACATTTTTAGTGCACATGTCTACTCATACAATGGACCTGGAAATATGTTGTGCAACAATATACATGATTTTGTTCTTTTCACCAGGTCCAGAAACATACATCTTCAAATCAACAATAAGCTATGCTTCCTCTGCATCACTCATTGGACGTGTATCAATGTAGAATTCGGTGTCCAAACCATCAACTATCCTGCCTCTGTATGCAAACAAGAGAGCTACAAACCTCAAGCATACAGACAAGTAATTGATGGATAGACAAGTACACAGAGTAACATGAACATAAGCGTTGGGAGGAGCATAAAAAACAAAAAATCGACATCTTTAGTGCAGTCAGGATTCATCTAAAGGAAGAGATAAAACAATTACCTTTCAAGAACAAACTTTCCCTCTTTATACTTCTGGCTTTTCTCATGAGCTGACTCCTGGTAAGGAAAAACAAAACTTTCATGAGCACTGTCGTCTCACACTCCTTTTCCCGTAAAATGCAGTATAATCAGCAAAGTAGTGAATGAATTTCATAATGTACATAGACCATCCTAGTTTTGTGGAATTGAGCAAGCAACAATATTTGACACTAAGCACAGTCAATCTAAGTAACTTATTCATCCAACAAAGATTGCCCACAATGAACATTTAAGTGGCTGTATACTCTATTGGATGCTGCTGCTACCAAAACCGATATTCACCAACACCTCTGCAGTTATAATGGCCAAATACAGCACAATGGTTTGAAATAAACAAAAGCCTTGCGTCTTTATAAGTAAGTATCCAAAATTTATATCTTCCCTTGCATCTCTAAATGCTAATATTCAGATCTTTCTTTACTGAACCGAAAGGAAAAACTAGCTAGAATGACTAGTACATAGACAAGCTTCTTCAAATTAATAAAAAGATATGTATTGATCTGGCAGTGAAATGAATTCATACTCATCATAGAGATCACCTGATGGAGTTGCTAAAAGTCCATGTAGCTAAATGGTCAATACAGATTATAAAAATGGTTTATCATATCTCCTTCACAGTTCAGACAAAATGGGAAGCTACACTGTTAGCAACATATGTTATAGTTATCAGAGACAAATGGACAAGATCAAGCAGATTCAGATGAGATACTAACTTCAGACTACTTGGCCATACCCAATCCAGCAGAATTGTAATTAGCGTCTTGACTCAGTATAACGGTCAATTATGACGCCGATTAATATGTGATACTCCCTCTACTCTGAAACAAATAGCCAAGTTTCCCTAATAGTCAAAAGTAACAGGTTTGACCCAGCGACAGTCATGATTACTCAAATAAACACACATGGTGAACATTATTTTCAGGAAAGTATGAGGAGAAGGTCAAAAAGAGAGAAGAAAACAATACATATTTCCATCCGACGATCTGTCCGCAGCAGCAGCAAAATATATCTGCAACAGTGTGCATCCCTGAGAGCATAAGCCGTTCTTCTGAAGTACCTAGGATGAAATTTACCCTGAATGGAATTCAATGGAATCATTTATCATCTGGTAAGTCAATACATATAACACAAAGTACACAATACATATCCATCAATCACATGGGCAAAACTCAGACAGGTATCGGCTTCTCATATAGTCATATGAGATGGAATTAAATGAGATATACTAGTTTTACCGTAAATAATTAAAGGCAGCAAGAAATCTACTATTATTATACAACCTCAAAATCATGGGCAAGTCACAATTCAAAATGGGACTCCCCGGTCTTCAGCGTTTACATTATAAAATTAGTAAGCAGATATTACAGTTCTGCTTCATGATAGGACTTTTCTCTGCACTTTTTAACCTTTGAAATTTCATTTAAACTTTCAGTGTCCTGCGGTATTGAAATTTCAAGATTTGATGCTTAATTAGCTGCACTGTTGGCAAAGAAAGGCAATACCTCTTGGTCCCATGAGTTTCAATTCCATATCCACACTGTTTATAAATAGAATTTTGTGAATAGATTTAAGAAAACCATCTCCAAGGATAAACAACCAGTCTCAAAGGGGTTTACTAGGTTCCCACGTCATCATCTGTCAGATAAAACTTGAAAACCCATATGAACTGGTCATAATGTCTTGTTATTTAACCTACAATCAACTTAACAATGTTGATCATCTCATAGATAATAGAACTTAAGATAATGGCTTAGTGTTCATAACCAATTAGATTTACATCAAAACTCAGCACTAAACCTACATGGGTTCCTGAGATTATAATGCTCAGCTGAATCAACTAAATGAAGAAGGATGAATTATGCCCCCCCCCCCCCCCCCCCCCCCCCCCCC